>CM040404.1:9735952-9983452 GCA_022702515.1 Ilyophis sp. 1 JC-2022 | reverse complement strand
AAAATAAAAGCCCAGTGCTATTACGGGGGTATTACGGGGGTATTCTGATCTGATTAAAGCACCCAACCCCCTGCACTTTAGTCCCGATCTCACTGCAATTCTCAAGCTAATGCAATTTACATCATGTCATGGATCCCTAAGAAAAAATCGGCAATGCCATCAGCGCTCTTCAAACACAATTTGATTCAGGCCATTCAGCCACTTGTACATAGAAAAGTGATTGTGGCTCTGGAATAAGGCGTCTCTCTTTCTGACAGTACATTTACTTGGTGTGCCATCGTTTGAGAATTATGCAGATCATAATGTGGAATATTAAAAAATGAGACACGCCATGACATTACAAGCAGATAAATTCCACAATCAAGTCCCGAGCAATTTAATTTGGATAACTTCTGAAATTTGACTTTGGGAAATGGTACTGACACTGGGTGAATACTGTAAGCGATGCCCAGGGGTCTCCTGAGGCTCTTGGGTGGCACGGCCAAGTAAAGCACTAATCCAAGACAAGTAAAGCACTAATCCAAGACGCAGTGCCGCGGACCCACAGACAGGAATCGAATCCTGACTACCAGTGCTGACTGTCTCTGGGAGAAGTATAGCTAGCCACGGTATCGCCACAGATTCTTCAAACTCTCCAGATATGCAACTCTTGCATCGCTTCCTTTCTCGGCAGGATATTCCAGTGATAGGAGTTTCAACAGTGTGGGGTTGTTTGCTGATGAAGGGAGAGGCGAGGGGCATTTTGAAAAGGGAAATATTGAGTACATGATGAGGTCATAGATATTTGATTAATTTTTTTATTTTCCATTTGACGTTTTAGACACTTTTAGTCTTGCATTCTTTAACAATGACAATTCCCTTATTGATGGGTTGTATTCCTCATTATTGGCCTTATGTTATGTTCTGAGTGTCTGAGTTCAGTCTGTTTTGTATTTTTATTTTCATTATTATTATTCTGGATTTATTATTTTTCATTCACCATTGCATTCCCCTCTGTCCGTGGGTTGTCCGTGGGTTGTCCGAGTCTCATCTGTTTGTCTTTGTTTTGTGTTGCCCGAGATTCCGCTCCCTGTCTTTGTCGTTGCACTATTCGGGTGATTTTGTTACATTCGGGTTTCCTCTGTATTTCGTATCTCGTTTTCTATACTAACATATTAATCGTACTAACTGATTTAGCATTCTCTGCACATGTGTCCACTTCCGCGTTCCTCCCCTTCGAGCTGTGCACTTGTTACCTGTTACTCCGGGTCTGTTGTTATCATTGTGTTTACGTGAAGATCCAGTCCGTGTTTTACATCTGCCCTCGTTATTGTTTTATTGGTCCTCGTTACCCTCATTGTTCTCACCTGTGAGCCATCTCCCCTCCCTGCTTACTCACACCTGATCCTCATTGTTTCTTGTCTTTCTCTGTGTATTTAACCCAGTCATCCAAGTCATTCTTTGTGAGTTCCTCACCTTTGAGAGAGTCATTGGTTTTTGCCCGTGTATATTCAAGTTGTTTCAGAGTATTTAGTCTTTGTTTTTTCCCCTAGTCTGCCATTCGAGTTTTTGTTAGTTTTTGTGTTTGTTTCCTTGTCTGTTCTTTTTTGTTTATTTTTCGTATTCCTTGATTTCCCGGTTTTGACTTCAGCCTGTGTTCTCGCGACCCTCTGTCCGGACTTTGTTTTGTACCTCTGCTATGCCTTCCCGGTTCCGACTTCTGCCTGCTTTTCGACCATTCTTTGGATTCTGTTTTTTTGTACTGTTGCTATTGTTAAAAACTTAGATTTTTTTTTGATACTCCCTGCCTGCGACTGGGTCTTTTTTCCATCCGCCATTACACCTTATTGATGGGCTATATTCCTTATTCATTGGCCTTATTGATGGGCTATAGTCATAGTTTTTATTCATTTGCTTGGGCTGCATAAGCTTATGAACACTTCTCCGCTGATTTTATGTTTATGATCAGCTGTTTGTATAGCCCAGGGGTAGGCAACCCTGGTCCTGGAGAGCCGCAGGGTCTGCTGGTTTTTGTTTTCACCCTAAATACAGCAACTACTTAGACAAAAGAAACCAGGTGAGGTGAGTTAACTGTGTAATCAACTGCTTTAATTGATCAATTAAGTGGCGAGTAACAACAAAAACCAGCATACCCTGCGGCTCTCCAGGACCAGGGTTGCCTACCCCTGGTATAGCCTATGTAGGATCACTTGAACATTATTTTAAGTATACTACAATCAGAGAACATTTTGCCTACTTAACACCTTTCTCAGCCTTTCAGCTTGTAAGTGTCTTCACTTCCTCACTTCCACTGAGCGACAGGGTGGCTGGCTACATGCACCTCATGGGGCCCACATATGAATATGTGCTTCTATGAATTGACAGATTACGTAACGGCAATAGACTGATATGATTGGTCTTGCCAGTTTGTGGAGAAAAAAAAAAAAAAAGGCATAAAAAGTGACAGGTCAACCTTGAGAGAGAAATGTAAGACAAACCATAAAAAAACACACGTTTATACCCTCTTATCTTCCCTCCACTCGCTTTGAGAAAGGAAGTTATGCTATTAGATTAAATGCATGTAGAAAGAAATGGATTTATCCCATTGTGATTTGAATAAATGCGCTGCACAGCTATCACAACAACTCTCATTGAATTGTGCACAATTCTTGGCTTGTACAGTGAAGGCAATTAAAAGGATCCCAGCAGAATGCACAAAATGGCAGTTGTATAACGGCTTTGTAATTCAAATGAGACATTGGGGCTCTGGTGTGGGGCTCCAGGTTGAGGAGTTCATAAATAGATGGGTTGAATCTGAACCGTGCCAGTGACCTCTGCCCCCACCACTGATTGGTCAGGTGCCTGGAATCAGCCTATGGCAGCGGCCCCAGTTAAACTCCTCTGTTAACAGTGGCTGTGGGCAGCTCAGATGATTGTACAGGAAGGATAAAAATGAGCTAGTAGTACACACTGCGAAAGATGGCAATTGACAGTTATGTTTGTGTAGGGCAAATCTGGGTGGAAAATATATAAACATCTATTTAGGCTTTTTGTATTAGGAAATGTATCCTATGTTCGATTCACAGTTGATTTGCCTCCTTTATTCAATTTAGAGACTATGGCACAAACGGATGCTTTCTGATTGCAGAATGATGACAAATTTCAAGCGTGACTACATTTGTTTATGTCAAGATAAGTGATAATAACATCCTCTGTAATGACCAAAATAATTATTTAGTTACACGTAGACATGTCATCATTTAATTTGAATTCAAACAGCTTCTGACTGGCTCTTTCAATCAAAGGATACACATAACTGCAAATCAGCCATACGACACATTTCCAAATCATATTATTCATGATCCATCAATCAATCAAGCAGAGAACACACAGGAGATATGATACAGGAAATGGAGCGTTTTTTTATGAAATACACATGAATATACTGCAAGGTATGAGCATCTGATTGATCCACTTATTAAATGATTGACTCAGTGAATTTTGACTATTGATATAGCCTAGCTGTAATAATGTACAAGATGTACATATTAAGTAATTTATCTATAATTTGTCAGCTCAAGTAAGCAGTTCCATGACATTGCAATACATAATATATGTTTCATTGTGAGGTAACGGATGATGTTACATCAGAAATTGAGTTTTGTATTTATAATGCTTGAATTGTATATGAAAGCATTATATACATTGAACGCACGTTTCGTCAAATGCATATACAAATGCAAATATGTTTGTGCACTATGGAGGCTTTCCAAGCGTGAATTAATTACTATCATTAGTGATTCTTGTTATCTACATATACTGTAGATACCCTGGTTGTCTGTTAGTTTGTGTGAGAAAGTTAGCATGCGCGCATCATTAATGAAGTTTTAGCTTTCATCCAGTTAAGAGAATAACACGTCTATTTGCTTGCACTTCTGTTAAGGCTCTCATTTAATTTTCCAAGATCCTCATGTCAATTTAAATGCAAATGTTGACTTTTATCATGTTCAAAAACCATTTCCAAAAACTGTGGTTATATAATCAAAATGCCACCGTGAAATGACACTGTAACTGAAGCCACTAATCAAAGCGCAGATGAGAGTTTCTGTTTTCTGGATAACCATGGTGGATGGTGGAGACATTATAGCAGCAGGCAGCAATGCTGATTGGAAGTGTTATTTTGCCGTCTATGATATACAGGCATCTCATTAGTTGATTTTATGCTGTTGTTTGATAAACTTCAGCTTGCCGCAGAACAAATGTAATTATCTTGTAATGTTCTTTGGGTATTTTATCTGCAGAAATAAAATAAAAAAATAAAAACCCTTTGAATGTCTTCCTTTTTAAATTAGTGTCATTATTTTCACTGTGACATGGTTTAATTATTGCTTTCTCCACAGGTCATTCATACATTTCAAGAAAATGTTATTGCTTTTGTCCCGCTATCCTGCTGTTACTACTTTGTTTCATCTCCATAAAAACATAAATAATAAAATCATTATTCAGGAAGTTTTTACATTTCTTTCAGAACAAGAACCCTACATTGTGTTGTATGTCTATGTTGGTTTCTGCTAAACTTTGAAAAACTTATTAAATAACCTGTTACATGGGGAAATGTTGTGTAACAGTTACACAATAGTTACACAATCATTTTCAAAGCAATGAAAGTGTAGTCCATATGCCACTATCATGGGAAAGTTTGCTTCTGGCACTTATTTCTCTACTGCAACCATTTTGCTTCATAGAAGACATTTCTATTGATTTCCTATAAATTCCATTCACTTCCAAGCTGCTGTTTTTAGGATAACTATGTGCACCACGGAAAAAAGAGCACTCGAGTGAGCAGTTTTTATTTAATTTATTTTTAAACTAGAGTAGCACCAGGTACAGAAGAATCCTCCCTGGCACATTTTGTATTTTGGGCAGTAGTTGCTGGAAAATAGCAAGTAATTTGTCTCAGATATGATCATTTCTGCCAAGTCCCAACAAATTCTGATCTGATCCCAACCAAGTATATTTCTTTAGCTTTTCTATTTACAGACACAAGTACATAGGGTAATTACATCACCTCTGCATACCTGTCTGTTTTTAAATCATTGCATTCACAGCATGATAAACAGTGATACAAATTTAGCAATCATAATATATACGGGCTAAAACGGGAAAGAGCCCTCGTGCATTACTGAGTCAGCACCTCATGTGGAAGGTAGATTGAGAGCCCACGAATGGTGCCGAAGTATCACACGGCAAATAAATGTGTCTAAAAGTCTTTTAGTCTTGTAATGAAACTTAAAATCATTCCAAGCAGAAAATATGAGGTTGTTTTAAGTCACTGTTCCCTTGACAAGTACAATTTTCTTACCCCATTGGCAAATCTTGAAGTGAGTCAAACTCTTTCACCTCACTGACAACATTTTTGTCTTATTTAGCAAAAATGTAACAGAATTAAGATTTTAAGTCTAAATATAAGACTAAAATACTTGTTGAGATTGACTTATTGTTTGGTTTGTGCAGTGCACCTCAAGCCAGCAGGGCTGGGGTCCTTATCTTGCTATGCTCCCCATTTGTGAAACTCTCAGCTAAAATGTGGAAATGCAGAAACCATAATAAATAATATATATATTTTTTAAACTTTTATTTTAAATCTGTATATAACTGACTGTGACTGACCTGTGTTTGCCTGCATTTTGTTGATTATTTCGAACTGCTCAGTACCCTGTGGCACCTTGGTGTGTAGTCTGCTATAGAAATAATATTGATTGGTTGCTTTACCAACTGGTGATACAGTAAAACCCCATGGCCTGTATTCAATCAATCATTTGTCTGTATGTTTGGCACACAATTAAAAGCAGGTGTTAGTGTTTCAGCAGTCACCCAAAATAACTGTATTTCTTGACAAAAAAAAAAAATCAAAATTATAATAATAATAATAATAAACAAACCCTGTGTCTGGTCATTTTCCAGCTAACACATGTAGTCGAATGCAACTAAATCAAAATGTGGATGACTAAACACACCTTTTGTTTTTAACATTATCAAGAATCGCTTTTAACCCCTTACCCTCAAATGAAGATGGATAAAAGAATGCATGCATAAATAAGTGTATCTTAATTAAACAGTTTGAGGATGTGACGGAGCTGCTGTGCTCGTTAAGAGCAGAACAGCCGACACCTCTTTATGCAAACAACATCACGCGTCGCCCCCCCCCGTCGTCTGTCTGGACAGAGTGAAAACACACTGCGTTCTCATTTTCATTCTGTCCGTCTTCGGCCGTAGAACAGCCTGTCCCCTTAGCATGCTGATTCAGTTGCTGTGTGCTCCTCTTAATGGGACTTCAATAGCCTGCGATAGCCTGCCTGTTTCACCACAGTCAGACTCGATGACTCACGCCACAATGCAGGCTGGGCCGTCTCCCCGTAATCTGGGCGACTGCAACACAAACTATTTAATGTTGTATTTATCGCTATTGTTTATACAGGAAGCGTACATACTTACATTCTTGGCGCAGAAGAGTTTACCCTTGTGAAAAATACCTCCATTTTGTACCAGGATTGGAGTTACATCCAGCTCCGTGCCAAGATATGGTAAACATTTATTGCCCATCTTCTCTTCTCCGGTTGCTTATGCCGCTGAAAACAAATTAATTCTGTATCAATATATTCATTTGGAGGAGGATGTGGATGGAAGTTTCTGGATCAATAAGGTTTGTTTCTTGTTAGTCTCACATGTTAGTCTAATCTAATGGGAGCGGGCATGGACCACAAACAGTGGCTAGATCAGATTTGCAGTTGACTTACCGCTGAACAATTTTTTGGAGACAATCTCAAGGGTTAGAATATAAAGAGATGAAAATGAGCCGGCAGTTTGAGACAGAAACGGGTCATGTGACTGGAGAAGCAGCAGTCCTTCAAAGCCTCTGAAATATTCACATAAACGTTATTATTAACATAAACTCCGAATGCAGAGGAAGGTAAATACAAATACAGGTGAATGTAAAGAAGTATCATTTTATGTTGTCATTTTTATCTTGTGTTATTTTATCTCTTACTCGACATCACTGTAAATGAGGGCAACCTCAGTGTCCTTCGAGTTTAAATAAAGGTTATTGATTGATTGATTGATTGAGACCAACTCAACACCACTCTGACACAGGCCACATAGTCACCATATTTAAATGAGAAATCTTGAAATTGAAAGACGGTTGCATTCCCATGCTGAAGATAATAAAATGATATGCTCCTGAATGGATTTATATACTATGTGGTACAGTTGCTTGCTGGGTAGAAAACCAACAAATTCAAAAACTTTTCCTCTGCTTCTGATCTGTTCTGTGGTGGTGCTCATAGTGCTTATAAATGATGATCATTAGATAATAAGCTTATCGCCAACCAGTTCTGCCATCCAACAAATAGGCCTATATCGGAGAGTAGTCATCAGCAATCATCCTCCTCTTTCCTTTTTAAGGAAAGTGAGCTGTTTATAAAAAAAAAAAAACATGTCCGTTGTGGCGCTTAAATCTCTGCGCTTCTCTGACTTATTTAATTTAAAATGGAGGAATGCATCGCGCTGCGTTTAACTGTAATGGATGACTGCCTCTGTTAGCTTCGATCAAGTTAACATCGTGTTTTACCTCTGCTCCGTCTCTCTCTCTCTCTCACGCGCGGGCGCGGGCGCGGCCCCGGCGCTACAGAAGGGAGCCTGATGAACGGATAGTGAATTTACTCTCTGACACTAGAAAAACGGCCATAATAAACAGAACTGCTCGGACTGATGCTTTGGTTTATTCCCCATTGTTATTATTTTAATATATTATGTAATAACAAAGGTGGGGCTTCTTTGACTGGACTTTGGAGAAAGTTATAACTGATAATAATAAAATATTTCACTTTGGGAGGGGGGGAAGAAGTGGTTCATTTATTTTATTTTTTTATTGACAGGGAATGAATAGAAGTTAAGCTGTACCTTCGATGCATACATCTGAGCTTGGGATTGTGCCATGAGGGGCAATAAAACGCTCTTATTTCAGAAGCCTCAGCTTTAACCTATAGAGCTGGCAAAGCTACGCGGGAGACGGAGGCCAGGTAAGTAATCTTCTCAAAATGAAGGGATCTGAGAGAAATCAGCGGTAGCCTGTAATGTGCAGCGGAATGAGTGACAGAGATGAATTTCTGACGGGTGGGTTGTGGGGAGGGGAGTCGGGAGCTGAATTCAAAATAACATATTCAGAGTCCTCAAATGCTGGCAGGCAATGATGAATTACAGCTTCATGACTCAGGGCAATGGAGCTTTATGGCACTGAAGATGCATCCATCAATGCCCCCCCAGCCCTGGTTCTATCCCCAGCTCTTGCCTGCTAGCCCTAATCGTGTTAAGTGAAGCCAGTTGGCTAGCAGGGTTAGCCAAGTCCTTCATTCCGACTGCTCTCTCCGAAGTCCCGCGCTCCCAGACCAGATTTCGCGTCCGAGCTCCTTTTCAACCCAGTCAATGTGGTGGCTGGCCTCCCATGTGTATCCTCTGGTTAAAAGTCAATGAGACAATAACACACAACAGATGCTGCGTAATCAGGAGCTGAAACAGGTTCAGCGGGCGGGGCACGAGTCCTGCCTTCGCTCCAGAGCCTGGTCCACCTCACCTGTTTTCAGGGACCGTCCCATAGTGTTTCATATCAAATAAACCGACGGTACAATTTTATATCCTGTTGGAATATATGTGCTCAAAACTGTTTTCTGTTATTTATAAGTCAATTAATATGCAACAAATTCTCAATACTTCATACATTATAGATTTTAATATAAACACTTAAAGCATGCATAAACATATCATAAGTATATATAGACAGACATACTAAAAGAGTGTAGCACAAAAAAGGTTTATATTTAATCCCACCATGCATCACTTTCTGTATAACACAGTTCACCAAGTGTCCCATTTTTTAATCACATGCCACATTTACTTTGATTTCAGAAAATTGCCATGCTCAAAACGAGTGAGCATTTCCGTTTGACTGAATAAAGGCCTGCGTTTATTTGTACAGTGTACCTGCTTGTCATAGAAGAAGCTGGAGAAAGCCCACAGGTGGTGGTGTAGGGGAACGTTAATTTGGAACAGCGAGCATACATTCCCCTGGCTCAACACGGGTCCAAGGTGCAGAAACAATCCAAACGATGTGCTATGTTTAAATAGGGAGAAGGCCCGTCTCTATCACAGAGTCTCTCTCCACACACAGGCGAGTCACACAGAAATAAGAATAGCACAGCCTCTCTCCGTTAACTTTACCGTCATCTTTCATTGCTGCTCACAGGAACTCAATGCGTGGTTGCTCAGGAAAGTGACCATGCATCTAAACTACTGAAATACATCTCCATGGACCCTGACAGATTTATTTTACCATTCATTTATCGCACATTAGTGCTTTCGTACCATAAATATTATATACGTACGTATACAGTGCAGTGCAGTTGTTTTGGTTCTGTACTCCAGTACATTGGATTTAAAATAAAACAATCAATATGCTGTTAAAGTGTAGACCGTCGGCTTTAATTTGAGGGTATTTACATCCATATTGGGTGATCCGTGTAGGAATGACAGCCATTTTTATACATAGTCCCCCCCCCCAATTTAATTTTATTTGAAATCCAATGTGCTGCAGTTACAGAGCCAAAACAACAAAGATTATGTCACTGTCCCAATACTGCTGTGGAAAAGTTATTTTTTCCTGCATCGTCCGAAGCCACTACACAAACACACTACACCTCTGTAGTAAAGATAATGATTAACAATAGATTGTTAAAAGCCCATCCCTTCAAAAAAGGATGATATTCTTCCAGGGCCACTTTCAAATAATTTAGTTCGAAACGGTTGTGGACAGGTGTTCAATGTTGTTAGGAAGTTCGATTCCTTAAAATGAATCAGTAAGTTTAAGTCAGTAAATGAGTCGAACCTTTGAGTTTTCACATCTTTTGAGTTATTTTCCTTTTTTTGAGTTAGCCCAATTTTCCTTCTGTTTCTCTACACGTCATCTACACGACCGTTCTCTGTAAAAAGCGCAATAGAAATTAAATTGAATTGAATTGAATTGAGACAATGTATTGCAGTGATTGACTCCATTGAGAGACCATGCAGATTTGGGATAAAACTCATTGCCCCTTTAGTAAGCAGTGAAGCAAGTCATGGGACCAAAACAGAGTGACTAAACGGTCAGAAATGCCTGAACAGAATAATTTCTGCCACACAAGGTACCCATGGTGACCTTCCTTAAAATATGCGCAGTCTTGTGAGCGATATACTATGATGTCATAAATGCGGAACCAAATAAACGTGGTGTCTAACCAATGGGGCCAAGACTGGGCTTTCGCTTTGAAGCTCACTTCCTGGTTGGGCTGGGCGCGGTCATTGTGCCGTTGCTCACTAGCGCCACTGCGGTTGGCTCCAGTATAGGTCTTTCACCATATAAGTCAATGGCAGCAATGTGGTTAAAATAATCAGTCAATACATTTTTCCTACAAAAAAATGTCATTACAATAGATGCCTTTCCTTCATCTAATGCCTCTGCATGTGCTGATTAAAAAAAAAATATTGTATCATTTGGACAGGGTATTAACATTTGTTCAGGACCAATCAGAGGGACAGGTTGAGTCCTCTTCGACTCCACGGAGCAGACGCAGTTTGTACAAACCGGCGGCGAAAAAGAGCCTCAAAACTGTTTTTACGAGGCCGTGGGAAGGCAATGGGTGATGTCACAGTGACTTTGTCCATATTTTTATACAGTCTACGTGTCTAACACAATTAGCCCTTCAGTGGCTAGCTAGCTTGGCTAGCCACCATTACAATAGGACATCGTTATCAGTGCTGATGAGGTCCCAGCTGTGTCCAGCTGTGTCCAGCTGTGTCCCCTCATTTGCGTTGCGTGTTTTCTCTGTGGTGTTCTCAAAGGCAGACAAGATTGGTTCAGAACGGAGTAAGTGCATCAGTGAACAAAAAGTTAGACAACTGGTCTTATTGAATGCCAATTTGCAATAAGTATGTAAAATAATAGCCTACATTTTTTAGTGAAGCCCCACAGAGGGTTTATTTATTTATTTATTATTCGTATTATAATTTTTTTTTCTTGACTGAAATTTGTTCTTTGTTGATCTTGCCATATGCTACCATTATTTCTTATATTTTCAACTTGGATTTGATGCGTATTTTATATTCATATATTCATATATATTTTCTTGTTTTGTTGTTGTTGACATAAATAAAAACTTTTCCAATTAATTCCTACATGTCATTTAATTATTTAAAAATATAAATGAAGTAAAATTTCATTCCGTGTCTGTGTGATGTTTTTTTATCCAAGACCTCTGCACCGAGGTATTTATATAACTCAATAAAACATTTTTAATATAAAAAGCCAAGTTTCTCAAATATAAAGCATGTACTGTAAATACACACTAAAATTGGTGATCTACCACAATATTTTTAATAAAAAAGATGGCAAGCAAGCATAGTAAAAACCCATATGCTTCCTGTTAATTAAAAAAGCACTATTCCGAAGAAGGGAAACTTCATGTTTTCTAGGTCTGTCCATTTAACACGGTCCTGTGTTTATTCATCGCTCAACCTCACGAGAATGCAGTCTTTCAGGCGTTATGTGAGCGATCGATAGGTGAGATCCCGGCCAATGTCAGCCGAATACACGTGTGATGAAGGTCTGGTGGCAATGCAGAGGACTGATTGCTCCCTTTCATCCAGTTCCTTTAACGCAACAACACAGCAGCGAGTGTAAATAGCATTTGCTAACGGTGCTCTACAATTACAGCTTTTATTTCTGTGTGATGTATATATACCTGCTTAGCAGACACAGGGATCTATAGCAATCTGTACCAGTCAAAATCATCAATACACTTTACTAGTTTCAGTAGCAGAACACTGTAGGAAAACTGTACACACACAGAACAATGGCGTTTTGTTCTGTTCTGTTCACGTGCCAACAATGACATATTTATATTTTTCATTAATATTTACAGATAAATGTGATATTTGAAATTCTTCAGATGTTTATTATCTGACAATTTATTACTAATAAACTAATAAACGGACCACAAATTATGCTATGACTCATGTGTGACGCACCACCGCCGGTCATATATGTCACATGTATGATATCCTTAATAAAAAAATTATTATAAATAATTATATCTAGTTACCTTTTTTCTCGCATGAAAACAGATTCTATTTTGATCCTTTTAAATAACCACAGGCTGGGGTTATCTTGACAAAGTTAACTGATGCCACCATGACTGATGAAATATATATATATATATAAACAAATAATAAGAAAAATAAATGCTTAATGCCCTGCTTAATTTCATTTTATGAACATAAATGGGCAATTTTCTTTCCCATTAGTGAAAATAATAGCATGGTTCATAATCAGATTTTTGCAATCTAATTAAGTAAACACCAAGACTCTGTGTTAAATAGAGCGTAAAAAAGCGGTAAAGGCTGCAGAAATAAGCGGTCCCTGCCTGCACTTGGAGTTCAGCGTCGGTGCCATTGCAGTAATGGCACTCTGAATGACCGTTCAGCAAACACGCAGCCAGGACACTTGTCTGTGTCATGACTCGACGGGTGGGCCTCACGCCTGAAACATATCGATTCAGTCAGAAATAGCACATTCCCAGATAGGTTTTGACAGTTACCAACACTACCGTAAAACTTATTTTCTTTATTGCTGCGTGCCGGTTTATGTCAGTTATGTATCTCATCATATATTTATGCCTGTTGGTGAAAAGGCAGCGATTTGGCAGTGATTCGTCACAATGGAAATAATATATATATAATAGAATAGAATAGAATAACTTTTATTTCCCTTTAGGGAACTTCAGTTGTGCACACGTATTTATTTCTGTTAGTAATTTGGTGGTGATTTATTATGGTAGGTGCCTGTTTCTATGTGATGCTTCAGTGCATTTAGGCTATGTGTTATATACACGGTGCAGATTCTCCAGGAAATCAATAGATATATATTTTATATATCTCATATTTTCTACATCACTGGCACAGTAAAACAACCAGACACAATTCCACACTCGCTATTTTGGTCCGTGCACGTAATTTATTACTTCTTACCGCGCAGGTTACAGCTCACGCACTCAATGGATCCCCGGGATTCACACACAGCCATGAAAGCGCACACATTTAAAAGATTATTCTCTTGCTGAGTTTTCATATTTAGTGAACTGTGGTTTTCAGTGATGTGGGCCCACTCAGTGTGGGAAACATAATCATAATATTTTATAAATATAGCAAGCTGGTGGGTACTATGCAAATTAACTCTGATTTCCTGGAGGTGGCACTGATATTTTACTTTTATATTGGTTAGCATTTCTGTGCTACTCCTGCTGCCTATACCTGTACATGACTGTGTCCCAGTAGAGCACTATATTAATAATCTGTGCTGAACCTTTATGAATTTAATGTTTGCCAGTTTTAGAAAAATATCCTAAGCCATGTCAGTATTATTTTAAAATTAATATGAAAAGCTATGAGGTAGGTAGTTTCTGGATGCTTAAGAAAAAGAAGTTATGCTGAATCTGGCTTAGATGTAGGTTTTTTGGCCCTGATTATTAGAGACTTGATTAATTTTGTGCTTGTATCAAGAAGCAGGATTATTCAGTTATCTGGATAGCTGTGCTGAGTTAAACCCGGAACAGCTCTTTTTACTTCAGTCCATGTTCCATATTTGGGAAGGTTCTGGGTTCTACTCAATGCAGTTATCCAGCTAACTCAGTAATCCTCAGTAATACATGCCCCGGGAGTCCTCAGATAAATGTCTCTAGTCAAATGCCTGCAATTGATGTAAAAGCTCCTAGAAATTGTTGAAGTAAAAAACATGGCTTGCTAGTATGCCACACATTGTAAAATTTTCAATAAAAAAAAGATTTTTTTTTAAGATTCAAAGATTTCGTCTTCTCCCAGCTACATTGACTAACTGTCAGTCAAGAAACAACAAAAAAACTATTGAGTTGTCAGTCTAAAGTACCTTGTTGATTGTGTGGTCTTTCCAGGCGGGCAGGATCATTTTGATCTGACATGATGACTATACTGTGTCAGGATGAGAGGACAGTCTCTAGTGAGCCCCCTGAATAAGTCCTGTTATACGGTGGATATAAAACAATACACCCCTACAAGCTACCAAAACCCAAAACACACATTTTCAAGTTGGACTGAAATTTTGTGAGTAGGTAATATTCATTTAGATCCGCATTGATCTGCGCTATGAAAACGTTCAAAGCTAGTGCTGTGAAACGAAGGTGTCTGTGGGGTGCTGCTATCACAGGGGCTAGTCTTGCTCCTGATTACCAACCAGTGCACGAAGCCCACGGCTGATGGAGTCATAGGAAGGTGATATTTCATGTATCCTTCTCTAGGCTCAGGGCAGATGTAGGATGTTCGGTCCTCTGCTCCGTATACCGCCACTCTCTCTCTCTCATAGATTTCCTACCAAATGCAATAAACACATTTTATTTAACATGAAATCCAATAAATCTGTTAAAATATACATTAAAGTGTCATTTTATTTTGCCATTGCCTTTCAGGGTTTTACCAAAGTGGTTTGATTGCACGTACAGGGAGATGTTTACTTATATACTTATAATTCAACCTTATGGATGAGCCAGTTGGATAGAGTGGGGCATCTGAGAAAGGGAAAATTGAAAACCTGCTTTAGAGCAAACTCCGTATAATAGCAGAGAAAGAAAGCTTTCACATTCACTACTTATGTGAACAGAAAGGGAGGATGGGATTTATATCTGACATCAACCAACAAAGCTTTCTGTGGTACCAGTGCTGACACAGTATTCATCATGTGAATGGACTTGCTGACCTTTTGTCTTCTAACCTTGTTTTGTATTCGGCCTGGATTCAGTCAACATTAGTCCTTAGCTTTGACACCCAATACACAGCTTTTTCCCCTTCACACAATCATCAAAAATAATATGAACGAAGTTTGAATTTAAAAAGAATGAACAGTTGTGTTTAATTTAATCAAAACGTTAGCCAGCATTCAAAAGGAGAAAAAAAAACAATATAAAATGTGAAAATGAGTAGCCTACTCTTCACTGGAGCACATTGGAATATACAGTGGGGACGGAAAGTATTCGGGCAGTGACACGTGACACAGCGATATGTTGTTTTGGCTCTTTATTCTAGAACATTGAATTTGAAATGGAAAGTGCAGACTTTCAGCTTTAATTTGAGGGTTTTTACATCCATATCGGGTGAACCTTGTAGCAATTGTAGCCCTTTTTATACATAGTCTCTCCCCCCCCCATTTTAGGGGACAAAAAGTAATTGGACAGATGACCATAAACTTAAATAAAGCCCTAATATTTTATATTTGGTTGCATATTCTTTGCATGCCATTACATCCTGATGTCTGTGACCCAACAACATCAAAAAACTTCTGGTACTCTTACAAGCGATACTATAACCTTCCTGCATTTGAATGGATCTCTATGGGAATTGTGGGGTGGGGGGGGGGGGTCTAGATTAAACTGTAAATTACACTGGAACAGAATGGATCACATGGTTGGCTAAATGACTGTAAGTAATCAAGTGTCGGAGGTATCAAATGAGCCTCAAATCATCACTCTGCTGCCAGATATGCAGTAGATATGGATAGATAACTTGATATTGAACTTTAGAGTTCAATAGGAAAATGAGTGAGGAGAAAAAACCCTTAAAGTGATCCATCCATATCTACCACATATCTGACAGCAGAGTGGTGGTTTGAGGCTTGTTTGATACCTCAGACCCTTGATGACTTACAGCCATTTAGCCAACCATGTGATCCATACTGTTCCAGCGTAATTTACAGCTTAATCTAGACCCCCCTCCCCCCCAATTCCCATAGGGATCCATTCAAATGCAGAGGGGTTATAGTAACTCTTGTAAGAGTATCAGAAAATAAGATATCAAGAGTCTTTTGATGTTGTTGGGTCACACAGACATCATGTAATAATGGCAAAAAAATATGCAACCAAATATTAAAGTTTATGTTAATTTGTCCAATTACTTTTCATGTAATGCAAAAACTATGGATGCAAAAACCCTCAAATGAAAGCTGAAAGTGTTCACTTTTTATAGTCACTGTTCTATTTCAAATCCAATGTTCTGGAGTACAGAGCCAAAACAACAAAAATGCCCAAATACTTTCACTGTAAATCTTCACTGTAAGTTTGGAAAATTACTGTTGAATATTGAGGTAGAACAGTTGCGTGAGATTTTCTGGAAGAAACCTAGAGATTAAATTCAGCTGCTAAACTAATCCTTGATATACTTTTGTCTCTGTGGGATATATAATTAAATATTGGATTATTGGCATGCTTAGCAATTTAAATGTAATTGGATATCACCTTTATTATTAGCAATCTGCCGCACACATGAAGTGCTTTGCCTAGTGGTTAACTTGAAGATGATTACATCACAGTTAAACGTAACACTATTTCACTTCTTGTCTAAAGCTCCATGTACCGTGACCTTTGTAGTTGATTAATTACACCAAGATAAAAAAAAGCTTGATAAAGAATTTAATAACCCTTGATTAAGTCAAGTATTTCTCAATGAGTTATTATTCCGTAAGCGCACCTTAACAAGGAGCTGGAGAGCCTTCACAAGAGCCGTGTAATTGGTAGACTTTCTTTTAAATAAATAAACCAAATCAGCTTTTTAACACTGGGGCAATGAAAGAAGGTAAAATAAAATCTATAACCACGAAACCACGTAATTCTTCAATGATGTATTTCTTTCTTAAGTAGCAGTAAATGTAATCACAAGGACATGTACCATCTACCACAGTTTGCTGTTTGAGTGTTTTCATTTGGCTCTTTGTCAAAAACTAGCTGCTAGGTAGCCAGCGTTAGTGTGCTGGCAGTCAACAACCTGTCTATAATGGGGTATTAGCTCAATCACTCTTAAAATACAAATTGTCCACATTTAATGACTGAAGTAATATTGGAGTGTAATATGTCTTCCTCTGCATTACTAAACAAATGAGATACAATGTTCTAAATACACTCAAACAAATTGTCCTAAATCTCAGATGTCATTCAGAAATCCACAGATGTGTTGTTTCAGGCCCACAAGCTGTGTTATTAAATACGATTTTTGAAACCAAAACACGAGAGGGTTTGGCAGCACAATACCGGGAATAAATTAACCATGACATAGTAAGTTCATGGGCAAAAGACAAGTGACTGCATCCTTTTCCTATTTAGTGAAATCTGGAGAAGTGCAGGGCTCCCTTAAATAGCACAGCACCTAACACGTCCTACAAACTCCTCAGGGTATTTATGGGACACATGCACACCAACGTAAATATTTCAGCGGGTATCTGGAGAGAGCGTTTCAATGCAGCCAGCAGGCATTCAGTTGACCGTTCAGGAACAGGATTAGAGGGGACTGGAACAGTCCGACCTCACATTCCTTCCTCAGATGTAATTGGATTTGACTCAACCTGTACATCCATAATTAGCAGGCATAAACTTCCTTGTTGAGCACCGTTATCAGAGAGCTGACTATAGTGGCGAAGTTGTGCCGCTGTAGCTTTCAGACCACGTGAGCTTGCAGGAGTTTGACTCGGCTAGATTGCTGTAGTGCCACAGACAGGAAGCCATGTATTTTAATTTATCTCCTTTTTTTGCCTGCTGTGTTACATTTACTGTATGAGTAAAACTAACCCTGCATAGACTTGAATATATTGATGCCTCTGTAACACTTTAGTTGAACCATTTGACATAAGGCTTCATAATACTGTCATACACATGACATAACAGCTGTCACAAGATGGCATAACAAGATGATGTCAGCTTGTCAATGACGTAAAATGGCCATCACTTTTATCAGTCACATGTAAAATTTAGCTACCTGTACTAGATGAAGAAAAGGTGTTGTAACAGCTGTCATGACATGGAATTCATGGCACTGTCAAAAAAAAGTCCCTGTCATGGCAGCTGTGGTTTCAGCTAGCACAAGTACCTACATTTGGCAAGTGACACAAGCTATTATATCAGCATGTGACATAACATCTGCCATAACATTTACCGATAAAAGTGACGACAGTTTTATGGCATTTGACATTAACTGATGCAGCTGTTATGTCATGTGTATGACAGTGTTATGTCAGCTGTATGTCGAAGCGTTCAAGTAAAGTGTTACCGATGCCTCAAACATTAAACGGAGAAAGGACTTACGCATCGCAAGCACAGGCTAGCACACGCACGCACGCACGCACGCACGCACGCACGCACGCACGCACGCACGCACGCACGCACGCACGCACACTTTTCAGCTGCCACCATCACAAAAAAATGGCAAGTCTCAAATAACTGTGGTAAGAAATGGAGCACGGTTATACATTTCAAATTACATTCATTTTTGATTGACTGGAGGAAGTCATGCTTCAAAATAAGGGGCCACTCACCCACTAGTCCTACCCAGTATCATGTGAAATAGGATAATTTTGGTTACAATAGAAAAACTTTAAAAATATTGTTGTTTTTTGTGAAATGCACACACTTTATGGTATGCCCTATGTATGTATGTGTGCGTGCGTGCGTGTGTGCGTGCGTGCGTGCGTGCGTGTGTGCGTTTTTAATCATGCAAGCCAGATATGGCAAAGGACATCCAGGAATATTTGTGTCAAGGGTAGTTGCATACAATCACGTATGTACATCTGAGAAAAAAAAAAAAAACACTAGCAAAAAAAAGAGAAGAATATTGTGAAACTGACCTAAACCAAATGAGTTTGTCACACTTGGGTATGATACTGGATTGCCAGCTCCTGTAATAACGACAGCCAATCGCAAAAAGGCAAAAAGGCCAGCCAATCCATCTCAGCCGTTGAACAGTTCCTGCTCAGCACTCATCTGTATACATAAAATACAATTTCAATTTTCAAGGAGGAGTTACAAAAGTCCAAATGCTGCTTTATTCCCACCAAAAGGAATTAAATACATTTCTGAGGAAAAAGAAAAATGTTTCCTGAGAAAAAATCCCAGTTTATTCCTGTGGATTCAACTGCCTCTGCTGTGTAGAATAAAATATATTTTTTAAATATGATAAAATTTCATTTAGAGATTATCCCTTTGGAAATAGTTTGCTGCAAACGTGCAGCTAATATGTAACGCATTTGCCCAAAACTAAATTGTTTACGACAAAATGTTGCCAGAGGTTTGTCAGAGTTTGCCAGTAGTGGTGAACTGAAAACTTTGCCAGAAGTGAATGGCAGTTCCCACAAAGCTAATTTGAATGTGAAAATATGCGCTTGCCACAAACCTGCGACAACAATGCCAAAGGTTTGACGCAAATTTGCCAGAAGGCCAATATTTTTGTTAGGGTGGCGAGTTTTTATGAAACTCCCAACATTCCTAAAATTATTATTATAACGATGAGGAGGTAACACTGTGAGACGGAGCCTCATCTCAGGGGAGATAATCACGTCAGACCTTAACCCACAGCACCGAGGCTCGGCCAGGGAGTAAAATAATGTGCAATTGTGCACGTTTGCTTTGGATGCCGAGGGAAGACAAAATGGCTGCCTACGGACAGAACTAATGAGGGTGCGTCAGACTGATAGGCGCAGCAATGAGTTGATTAATCTCAAAAGTACAAAATGGACGTCTTCACTGACCAATTTGTTCGACTGGTCGCAGACAGGGAGTGGGTGGTGTTGAGGGGTTGGGTGGGGTGGAAGGGTGAGATAAATTGATAAGTTTGGAGCCACTGGCTAATGCACAGGGGACCTCAAAATTCAAGTATAAGACAAAGTATCTCCCTAAGAAAAAGAAGATGCACGCACACAGTATAGTCCATCTTGACAAATTTGTTCTTTTAAAGTGGCTAATTAGCGCTGTGTGCTCCTGCAGCCCATTACATCAATTATGTACCATCCAACATCCTCTACATGCGGCACCATGTTTGATTGACCAGGCCAGCGATAATGACAACTGAGGTCGGGGTATTGAGTGCTGACTCAATGCCTTTATCCATTGATATTCATGTCATTTCCATTCAAGCCCATGGGCGTTTCGAGGTTATCCTTATCGATCAGTCACGGGGTTCTGCTGTATACTGAACAGAATCCTCCATAGGGGACTCTTTCTAGTTATGAAACTGGTCTGTGCTGAGTCTTCTATATTCTCATTGAAATATAATTATATCAGAGAGAGTTATCCTATGGGGCCTGTCATGTACCGTTAAGCAGATGTTTGATGAGATGTTAATATTAGTAATACCCCCCTCCGTACTCACCAAACATGTTGTTATATTTTTGGTGGTGGTTGATCATCTTTAAATTATTATTAATAAATGAATAACTCATCAAACAGCTTCTTAACACTTTGACAATGACAGGTGCCATATGATCATGAATATTAACAATCATTTATCAGGACAAACCCAAGATGCTAAAACAACAGGTTCATGGACACAGTGTCAATTTACCTGAAAAACAAATGTACATATATTATAAATAAAAATTAAAAACTTATATTTCTGGCCACACAAAGTGGTTATAACTGGGAAGGCCACAAGTAATCTCATCCTCCAGGAATGTTTTCAATGTAGGTTCTTGCACTTATTTGTGTTACTGCCTACACAACAGATGCAGAGGCAATAAACTCAATTTCTCTGCCAATAGCCCGATGCAAACTCTTCTCTTATATCGTTGAGCCCCGGGTCGCATGCAGCCACAGACGTTTCATACATGCAAAAGTAAAACTACTAGTGAAGTTTTTCTTCTCATTTAAATCAGGAACATGCATAAGTCAGGAAGACTCAAACAGGGCAACAGAGAGTTTGTTCATTCTGCTTCTCTGAATTGGCGACCTGCTGGGGTTCATGAAAAGAATGCTTTGATTCCTGAGTTTGATGCCTGTAAATTGCTCAGGGGTACGGACAGTTGGCTTCCAGCCCTTTCTTGAAACATGACGCAGAGCAGAAGAGCATTTGCCCACAGCGTGGACGTTAGGAGGATTGACCAACACGAGCGCCCTGACCTCTTCGCAGAGAACCTGTGATTTGGCCAGCTTTTAATTGGCCTCAGGTATAGACTGTACAGCTCGCATTGACCTGAACTTGTGATTTCATCATTGACCGGGTTGAAAATAGACTGAATGACAGCGCGTCCCTGTCAGATCGGAAAGCGACAGACAGAGAGAGAGAGAGAGAGAGACAGAGAGAAAGAGAGGACAGATCTGGATGCGACATGTCACAAGTCCACACTTTCATTTGAGCTTTACAATGAGATTTTTAGAAGAAAAAAAAGATAAACTAAAAGGAGTTTGTGTGGAAAAATAAGGCCCTGTTTGTTTGGAGGGAAAATCTGCCGGACACACTGGTAAGCCCACTGTCTGTCAAGTAGGCTGACAGAGGAAAGCCTCGCTTTAGCGCCCCAGAGACGGCAGATGTAAGTTTGTATTCATGCTCTGTGACTGACAGGCCATGGCCGGTCTTCAGGAGCAGCACGACATGAAGGAAATGCAACTGGGAATCGTGGGCGTAGAGGGCAGCGCTCGAACCTTGGCTATTGAAGAAAGCATCAAACCACATTAGGAGGCACTGAAAGAATCCCCTTTTCATTTACTATTTAATTTATTCAGCTGCTAACCCGAATGCATACGTGACCAGAATGTTGTTTTTTTCCCCCCAGCCATCAATTGAAATAGCAGAACTTCACAAAGCTTGTTAATGAAATTACATTATTGATGGGACCAGGAGCCACATCAAAGGCATGTCAAATTCAATTTCCTATTATGGTGGATAAAGTACTCAAACTTACCTGCTTCGGAAAAAGATAAAGAAAAAATTACTTATGCAGAACCCTTTTTTCCCCCACCATGACAGAATTTAACAAAGTGACCATGTGTTGAAGGCTTCACATGGGAGGTATTAACGGAGATTTTTTCTGGCTTTGTGGAACAAAAGAAAGGCTCTATACTTGGATTTAGATTTTAGACCTGTGTCGATTTAAAGATTTTAAATAATTGCTCGGATTCAAATGAACAAACAAACAAACAAACAAACAATAAAAACTAAATAACCAAGCAGAAACAAAGGAATGGGCCAATCTGCAGGCAATGGAATTTACTGTATTAGGCCTTAATATGCAATATAGTCAATCATATTTTTATATAATATTAATGAGCAGTAACTGCATGTACACAGGGCTTGGGAGTAACAAAACAAAATGAGACATAACAAACATATAATGGAACATTTTCAGAGTACATACTGCTTTCATAGTGCATACTGCAGTACATACTGCTTTCATAGTGCATACTGCAGTACATACTGCTTTCATAGTGCATACTGCAGTACATACTGCTTTCATAGTGCATACTGCAGTACATACTGCTTTCATAGTGCATACTGCAGTACATACTGCTTTCATAGTGCATACTGCAGTACATACTGCTTTCATAGTGCATACTGCAGTACATACTGCTTTCATAGTGCATACTGCAGTACATACTGCTTTCATAACGACAGTGTCACATGAAGCGACGTGTGGGTGGGATCAAACTGATCAATGCAGTTAGTGACACATAAGTACCTTTAAGCTGCACTCTGTACTTCTTTTTTTAGATGACAAACTGGTAAAAAATCGTTCCTTTTGTTCCCATTCCATGCAGGTTTTTGGGCTTAGCTTCTCTGGATAGCCATCTGACAGGTTTCAGGGGTGTGTGGGGGGGGGGGCTGGGCCTGGGGATTCCTCCACACAGTCGAATGGGAATTTGGTCATCTAGGCCCTCGGCAGTGGCTTCATTTCAGCTCAGTTCAATTCAATTGGATTTCAGTTGGAAAGTAACTTTTTTTTTAGATGCTGTCCTAAAGTCGTTTCACAGGCAAGCTGGGAAACAGGAAGAGACAAATTGGGAGGTGAAAAACTTAAAAGTGGCAAGAAACCTGGGCTGGAGCCCATCCTACACTGCAGAGAGAGGGACGCAAGATAAATTGCGCCCTACAAGTTCCAGAAGTTGGGGGACATTTCTCTTCAGAGTCCTCCTCTAACAGCGGCATGTTGTGTGTATCTGTGATCGTGGGCTCAGAGTCCTCCTCTTACAGCGGCATGTTGTGTGTATTTGTGATCGTGGGCTCAGAGTCCTCCTCTTACAGCGGCATGTTGTGTGTATCTGTGATCGTGGGCTCAGAGTCCTCCTCTAACAGCGGGACGTTGTGTGTATCCGTGATCGTGGGCTCAGAGTCCTCCTCTAACAGCGGCATGTTGCGTGTATCTGTGATCGTGGGCTCAGAGTCCTCCTCTAACAGCGGCATGTTGTGTGTATCTGTGATCATGGGCTCAGAGTCCTCCTCTAACAGCGGCATGTTGTGTGTATTTGTGATCGTGGGCTCAGAGTCCTCCTCTAACAGCAGGACGTTGTGTGTATCTGTGATCGTGGGCTCAGAGTCCTCCTCTTACAGCGGGACGTTGTGTGTATCTGTGATCGTGGGCTCAGAGTCCTCCTCTTACAGCGGGACGTTGTGTGTATCTGTGATCATGGGCTCAGAGTCCTCCTCTAACAGCGGGACGTTGTGTGTATCTGTGATCGTGGGCTCAGAGTCCTCCTCTTACAGCGGGACGTTGTGTGTATCTGTGATCGTGGGCTCAGAGTCCTCCTCTTACAGCGGCATGTTGTGTGTATCCGTGATCGTGGGCTCAGAGTCCTCCTCTTACAGCGGGACGTTGTGTGTATCTGTGATCGTGGGCTCAGAGTCCTCCTCTTACTGCGGTATGTTGTGTGTATCTGTGATCGTGGGCTCAGAGTCCTCCTCTTACAGCGGCATGTTGTGTGTATCCGTGATCGTGGGCTCAGAGTCCTCCTCTTACAGCGGGACGTTGTGTGTATCTGTGATCGTGGGCTCAGAGTCCTCCTCTTACAGCGGCATGTTGTGTGTATCCGTGATCGTGGGCTCAGAGTCCTCCTCTTACAGCGGCATGTTGTGTGTATCTGTGATCGTGGGCTCAGAGTCCTCCTCTTACAGCGGGACGTTGTGTGTATCTGTGATCGTGGGCTCAGAGTCCTCCTCTTACAGTGGCATGTTGTGTGTATCTGTGATCGGTGGGCTGACGCAGCTCTGCGCTGACGGTCTTCCTTTCAGCAGAGGTGTGAAATCCAGGTTCAGAAAGTAAAAGTCCTCCCCAGTACTTTGTATCAATCACCTGGATTTGCTCATTCTTCACCTAAGAGGTAGAACTAATTAGTGAAATCAGCTGGCTGAAGTTCATGGGTGGAAGAAACACATGGCAGGACTGTTACTTTCGTGGATTTTACAGCTCTGCCTTTCAGACAGTGTTCCTCTTCTTCAGCACCGGACAGCGCCGGCGCCAGCGCCAGAGAAGTTGTCCTTTGCGGGAGCCGTTCAGGCTCTGACGAGCCACCCGCCATGACACCGCTGATGGGTGGCACACGTTATGCAGTTCAGTGATCCAAAGGTCGTGCGGAGGCCATGGAAACATGGATCTTCTCCCTGTCATTTGCAGTGTAAGCTCACGCATCCCACCCTCGCTGTTCTCTAGGCTCTGGGACCTGCAGAATCTGGTATTTCCATCAGCTTAAAAGTGGGCATCATGGGCCTTGAAAGGTCTTCTTCTATAGAAGTAGCAGAGGCACAATTTCAAAAAAAGTTATATTTAAATAAAAGAAAAAATTTATTTTGAAATAAAATACATTTTATAGAGACCTGCGCCAAATTACACTTGAAGCGTTTGAACAAAGCTTGATGTCAGGAACGAGTTTGCTCATGCAAACCTATGAAAAATGTGTGTACATTTTACACGTACATTTACATGTATACTGCTGTATATTTTCTGAAGCAAATCAGGTTGAGCAAATAATCCAAAAACCCATCTAAACGTACACAGTTTAATTTAGACCATTAGAACTGCACGCATTATGGACTAAACAAGGCCAAGAAATAGACATTCTGTAACCGGGCTCACTTTTGAAAGAAACCCTGCCAACTTTGTTTGTGAATAACAATGTGCATCTACATTTATACTGCAATTGAAGTTTTTGATGCATTCATGCAGAGGCCAATTTATTTAATGTCATTCACACGATTTTGTGCAATAGACAATTAGTTTGTCATACAGGGTTCATTTGGCTTGATTGGCAGTAACGTAAGGCACTTTCTCAGCAAAAACTCTCCTCTCTTCACAGCAGGCCGGCTAAAGAATAATATCCATTTATGATCTTTGTTGAGGTTATGATGGGTCATCTTTGACACAAAATTTATGGAGAACAGAAACTCAAGCTCAAATGCCCAGTCTAAAGTTGTCATCAGAATAACGGTATAATACCATCATTGGTATAATATAATCCTCCGTAATATCATACAATATCCTTGGCTTTCTACTTGACATTCCTCTCTAAATGAGATATTTTCGTGCATTTGCAGCTATGCCTTGTATGTATGTAGCGCATTATGCTAAGGCTCATAGCCAATGACGCAAAGGGGGACTATTCTATCAGTTCCTGTAAGTTACATTGCATTAAGGCATTTAAATGATATTGCAACTGACTGAAAACAAGCCCCCTTCTCAACCATTTACCTACCAATGGGAAAAGATCATGGCTAATCTGGCGACCTATGTGTATACTGCACCATTTATACTTTAGTTTATGGGAGGACATTTGAAACTAGGGTCTACCCTAGTTTTTAAATAAAAAATATTAGCTTGTTTTAAGTTATTTTTCACTCCATTGGCAACATTTTTGCCGTATTTAGCAAAAAAGTTATATAAATAAGATTTTAAGTCTAAATATAAGACTAAAATGCTCGTTAAGATTGACTTATTTTTTGGTCTTTGCAGTATAGTAGAGAGCTGGAAGATGGTAATTCTGTTCCGTTCGGCTGTGCATTTTTTGGACAATCTCTTTAAACATGAGCAATGGCTGAGCAATGAGAAAGCCCAATCGTTTCTGAAAATTGGCGGGAGCCTCACGGCAGTTGAAGTGCCGTACAAAATCCGCTTCTCGACTGCAATCATGTTCTTGATTGTGATTCTTCTCACATCAACCTCTACTGGATACAGTAAACATAATTTCCAGGCAAGGCAGGAATCCATCTGCTTGCTGACATCAGGACACAACTCTGCGAATGATCTTGGAGACGATGGGAAAGAGTGTTTCTTTAGTGCTTGAGGGTAATTGTGACACATAAGTCAGAAACAGAACAGAAACCAAAAAAATAAAAATATGGATGTGGGGGTCTAGAGGTTTGCCTGTGAAAGTGTTTTGACAATGTCAATGGCAGTCTCCGGTTGACTTGGATAAATTATTTATCAGCCGAAAAAACACGCAGGCACACCCATGCACACAGACACGCACGTACATTTGATATGACGTGCTCCTTTTATGTCACAACGTCTGAATTGATCAAGCGGAATGCCTTGCAGTTTGCTCTGCCTAGCTGAATGCAGAAAGAGCCAGGACTACAAACCATGTGACTATGGTCTGTTTGGCATCCCCCATCTTAACTCCCTCCGGGGAGAATAAAACAAGCGACTGAAATATTGCATGGGAAAAGGTGTTTTTTAAGATATCGCCAGGCCCGCTGAAATTGTTGATCGTCCTTTGAAACAATTTGAAGTTTGTTTCGGTTAAGCGTTTTGATTTCCCCATAGTGTTTCATTTGTGTGTTAATACACAGAGTCACTGATTAGAGCCTTTAGCTGAACAAATAAACAGTTTTATACTGCCCGATATTGATTTCCTTGTAAACCGTTTTTGTTAAGTACCATATAAAAAAAGTACTGTGAAAGAGGTGTACATCCAAGGCGACATGACAACTTGTTGCAAGAGAACTATTTTTATTTATAGCACATTCTATAGAGGGTGACCGTATTTTATTTGTAACTCAATTCACAAAACTGAGAGACAATAAAAACAAACAAACCTTTGCACGCGGCCTGAGACTGCAGTTTTATATTACAGGACTTGTGAAATTCACTGATGCTGTGATTTATTTATTATTGTTTTAAAAATTTTATTTTATTTTTTACTTTGTCGCAAAGCATTATGGGATTTCAAACATTTAAATTATGGTTTCCTTTTGTAGGGGTTGAAGCCAGGGTATATTGTGAAGCCCATTGCGACAAGCTTGGTAAAATTTAATCTGAAAAATGAAGTTAAAAAACTGTGTGTTGTCCTAGAGAATGCTTCACAAGTCAGGACCCACACACTCTTAAGCAAATTACAATGACTGACTATGAAAGAACACTGTTATGGATGCAGTTATCTTAACAAAGAGAAAAAACAGCCATAATGTGGAAACGCTGAGCTGTAGTTTCAACGCCTTTTCAATACCCTCGAGCGATATTACTTATCTAGAAGTTAAATACGATTCAATTGTGTGGCACTAACAATGAACACCCTTTACCTCATGAACCAATTGGGTCAATGGCTGCAGGCCCAATGAGCTCCTGATATGGGCAATGAGCCATTATTTTATTGAGGCCTAATCAGCACTTATGAAATTGCGCTTATGAAATTAGATTGTTAACCATACGTGGAGCCTGATATTCATGCCTGCGTTCTGATAGAATCACTTTAATTGTTGGGAAATTAACCCTTTCATATACTCACAAATCCAACACGCTCTACGGCAAAGAGGCTGCTGGTTTGGAAGAGCGTCCGATCTCGGAATAACGAAGCTCTGTCATGTCAGATACGAACGATACGCTTCATTCTGAAATGATCAATCCTGTCATCAATGATACTTAAACATAGCAGTCGCGCAAGATTTCAATACAAGTCTTTTTTACGAATGAAAATGCTTGCCTTAGGGCAAGGTTTCCCAATAATGCTATGCGTCGCAGTTTGAAACTGAAAAAATAAGGAAAATCAGAGATGCACAGACCTGCATTGACTTTGAAGCCTTGCTTGTGACAAAGAAATACTGACAAATACAAAAAAAAACACCTTCAGAAGATGCTCTGAAAACACAGACATAAATTACACCAATATTTAGCCAAGGTAGAATCTGATTTCCATTTCCAAAGTTATCATTTTTGTAATATTAAAAAGAAGTACTTGAAAATCTTGAAAAAGCTAAAACAAAATAAAAGGTTATCCAGGGCATATCACTTTACCTTTGAGTCACAGCTTTTGACCAGTAACATTCTTAGTTTTTCCTCTTACCAGTTTTAGCGAATAACAGTAGCTACTGTAGTCAGTAACATTGCTATGTATATGTTCTAAATGCTGAACTGCAATGAAAATAAACATTCGGTGCCTTGTCCTCAAATGTTCTGGTGTTAATAAAAAGGTGTTGATTAAAGACGGGTTTCCTGTCTGTGAATTTGACGCGTCGGCGTTTCTGTCCTTCCACACACTGAGACTTCCTTTCATTCCACTTTGTCCAAGTGCAAGAGAGAGACATTTCTAGTGTGAACTGATGAAACCTGAAGTTTAAATCTTTACTCTCACTCTCTCTCTCTCTCTCTCTAAAACCTCACATAACCTTGCTTTTTTATCGTCGGCCTGTAATGGTTCATGAGATTGAGTGGGAGTGGGTAACCGTTGCACACCATTTCACACGTTTCCAGGGCAACGTAGGGGTATTGTGAGGTCATCTTCGTGAAAGACCCGATTCCCTGTGATCCATTCCAATGGGAGACGGGCAGTTCTGGAGCCTGGCCTGCAAGCAAATCCACATCTGACTCAGATGCACAACTTTTGCTTCGAGCGGTGGAATGAAAGCCGTCTGAAATGTTTAGAGCGCTCCCAAAGCATTTCCACGAAAAGTAAGTATTTACACTGCGCCGCGGCAATAACACAAAGGAAAAGTTATAGCTTATAAAGTTTATAATATTATAGCTTATAAAGAAAGACTTGTGGGACTGTGGGAATGCACGGGGGTTTTCCTTTCCAAAACAATCCCATGAGTCGTTTTACTGAACAGTGATCACGCCGACTAATTGAAAAGGTGTCAGCTCTCTGGGGATGCATTAAACATGTGTATACCTCCAGCATGTACCCTGCATATACTATATTATGTCTAGGCCTCTATGGAAATTATTACCAGACTCTAAATTTTGACAATAGATTAGAATTAACTGAAAAGTGTCAGGTGCCTTTTCACATAAACATAATGGGGAAATGTATATATTAACACAATCCCACTTGCCTCCAGTTAATTGGGGTTAGTGGTGAAATGTAACACTATTTTAATTGTATGTGCATATATTATTTTGGGAGAAAACAGAGTATACTGGATGGTATATGCAGCAGGTGCAGCCAAAGTTCTACTGTACCATCACAAGCACTGCTAGATGCTATTTTTAAGATATTATACCTGATATTTTTTAATAGGGGAGGTAGGTTTTCTGTGTTCTGGAGCATTTTGGAGTGATGTTGAGTTTCATCCACTCTAAACATGAATTCAAACACAGGGTTTTGACCTTAGTTTGCGTCCAGTAGACATGATCCTGGCCTTGCATCAATGGTATCAGTGCTTTTAAGTGATAAGATGGAAAATTTGCTCTGGTAGCTACATATGCTGACTGCAAGCTCAGGCCCCCAATCAGCTTAGGGATGGGGTTTAGTGCTGTACTGTTCAGCCACGGCTGTTAAAAGCTAGGAGAGCTGTTTGGCGGGAGTGGATCTGAAACAAAACTGCAGTGGAGTCTTATAAAATGGGGATCAAAACCAAAAAAGGGGTTTTAAATGACAATTAAAATGGAATAAGAATTTCACAGCACTCGTCTTTTGTCTACATTATGACTAGGGCCTTGCGCTTTCTCAGGCCTTTCGTTTTAAAGCCTGTCATTTCACTGAAGTCTGATATTCTAATTGAACACTGTAATTAGGTAACTGCCTGGAATTAAGCAGTGGCTTAGCAGCTTAAAGATACCATTCACAATGACTTTTGTACAGTCAGCTAACTTATCACATTAAAGGTAATGGAGTTCACATGAGAATTGACAGTGAAAGAAACACCAGTACTGTATGTGCAATCTACACACACATTATACAACAGAACAGCCTCCCTGGAGAAAACACGTATGTGTGAGCACGCTCTTTTGTATGTGTATGTGCTGTGGGATATTGTATGTCTGCATTTACATACAGTACTGTATGTACAATGTACACACATATAACAGAACAGCCTCCCTGGAGAAAACTCAGTGTGTATATGTGCACGTATGCACTTATGTATGTGTATGTTCTGTGTGTGGGCACACTGCATGTCTACATGTACACGTAGTACTGTATGTACAATGTACACACATATAACAGAACAGCCTCCCTGGAGAAAACTCAGTGTGTATATGTGCACGTATGCACTTATGTATGTGTATGTTCTGTATGTGGGCACATTGCATGTCTACATGTACACGTAGTGCTGTATGTGCAATGTACACACACACACACATTATACAACAGAAGAGCCTGCTTTTGAGGAAACACTGTGTGTGCGCGTGTGTGTGCCCGCTCGTTTGTATGTCTATGTGTAAGGGCACTGTGCATGCCTGCATTTGCATCTAGCAGATCAACAAAATGGATTTCTCAGTGTCCATATGTACAGACACAGGGCAGAAGACAGGAAGTACTCAATAGCAGGGTCAAAAGCTCTTAGTTGTTCTCCTATCCCCATCGGTCAGCAGTAGAGATGCCCCTCCTGCTCGCTGACAAACCCTAAATGATGGCTCCCACAGGTCATCACACGTGCACTCTCTCCACATGTAAATTGTGTGCATTGCGCGGTCAGTTGTTACCAAGGTGAGTGCGTTCTAGACTTCATTTCACTGCTCGTTTCTCCACTTAGGTTGGGTTTCGTTTCGCCACCTCCGTATGAACACTGAGCCCAACTTTTCATTCAGCTTGATCATTAAAACTGTCCTGACTTGCATAAACTAATTGTTTTAGATGCATTTCTTTGCTGCGAACATTTAAATGAAAAAATCAATCAAAATATACGGGGGAAGAATATCTGAATAATTAAGATGCATGCCTTTAAATTATGCACACCGTTCTGGTTCCATTTTTAATAGTTTTACTTCTGTGTGTGTGTGTGTGTGTGTGTGTGTGTGTGTGTGTGTGTGTGTGTGTGTGTATGTGTATGTGTGTGTGTGTGTGTGTGTGTGTATGTGTGTGTGTGTGTGTGTGTGTGTGTGTGTGTGTGTGTGTATGTGTGTGTGTATGTGTGTGTGTGTGTGTGTGTGTGTGTGTGTGTGTGTGTAATGGAGTTCATGGTGCATCCCTTGGCAGAGTTTTCAGTAGGAGCCCATTTAGAAATATTTGCTGCATTTAAAGAAAATTAACTAGCTCATTACTGCTGTCAAAAAAATCCTTATTTATGAACTTTGCTAGATGTTTTGGCAGAATTAATTTCTCTACTAAAGAAAAGTGTTTATCCTCAGTAGTCTTCCCTGCTTCAGAGACTGGCTGGCATTAAATTAAATGCCCTTTTTAAAAAAAGTGTTTTTTTCTCCCTCAAATATCTAGTATACTAGCATTTTTATGTGCATCTTAAATAAGGGAAGATATGTTATAAAAGCTTTAAATGACCTCCGCCATTTTATTTATGCTAACATTTCTTCATTCTCCCACAGAAAAATATGGTGAAAAAAACATACATTTTACTCTGTCAGATGCATATCAAATGCATAGCAACTGCTGTTATTTATCCATGGAAATGGCTGGAATACAGGACAGGAACAACAGGCACCAATATGTTTGTAGAAAGTTAATTGTCTCTATACTGAATGAGTATCTCTCTGTCATGCATGATAATAACTAATATAGTTAGATAATAACTACTATAGTAACGCTTTGCAATGCATGAGATGCAGGTGTGGCAGAAGCCATTTTTGCTCTGTGTCTTACACATGCTTGTGAATGTACACTCAGTACTGCATTATAGGGTGTGACAAAGCATAGCCAATCAAAATCCACCATTTCTGGGGGTGTCTCGTGGGGTAGGCCGTAGAGCACTGTCCACACTCTCATCGCGATCCACAACGTTGATGGATCGAATCCGGCCGTGTGACCTTTGTCACATGTCTCTCTCTCTCTCTCTCCTCATTCTCATTCTCTTGACACCCTGCTTTCCAATAAAAGCTGAAAAAATATAAAAATAAATAATAATGGTAGATGGTTCTGGCAGCACAGGTCCTTTTCAATCGTAGTGCTTTACACTAGTTTTGGTAATAATGCACCGTCCTGGTTTTACCGATGACAGTCGTCCATGGAACGTCTGCTGTAGGACGTTATGTTTAAAAATTCCATTCCATTTTTTTGAATTTGAATTTTTTTCCAACTGACATAATGATTGGTTAATTTTTTTGGGAACTGTGTCACCCAACTGGATTGTAGCTGAAAGCGATAACGCTTGAGGGCCATGTTAGAAAGCCTGCCAGTTTGTTTTATCCAAATTAAATGGATGCCTGGTGGTAGAAATAATGCCTCCAGATGCCACCCCTCATCACACCGTTGTATAGGGCTAAGTGTCCATATTTTGTAAAAAAAATAAAATAATTTTGTTTACTAAATGCGCCAATGTAAGAGCTACTGTTTAGGTGTGTGCATGTGTGTTTAGGTGTGTGCATGTGTGTGTATGTGTGTGTGTGTATGTGTGTGTGCGTGTGTGTGTGTGTGTGTGTGTGTGTGTGAGTCTGGAAATAACTGAAAGGATCAGCTGCCATTTTTGTGAACATAATGATGCTTTATGATGATAGAATGACTTGAGGAATTTAAAACCTGACTGGCACGCACACACACACACACACACACACACACACACACACACACACACACACACACACACATTCTTGATCATTAAAGATTGTGTTCTCAAAAAAACCTCACAGCATACAGTGGATCAATCGAATATGGCATCAGTATAACACTTTATAAAGTGGTTTGTATTTTTCCACAGCTTAATATGCACATATTTGTTGATGGGGAGCAGCAAGCTATCGGGGTCAGTTCAGCTCTCTAACAGGCCTCCTCAGCTCTCTAACAGGCCTCCATGCACAGGGCCTGAATTGTAAAAACCCAGCTGCGTTTGGCCTAATCTTACATGCCCTGCATCTCCAATGAGAAGTAAGATCACATGTAATGAATCTGGACACACAGTTCACATAGAAATCGCTCTTTTTATCGTGGGTGCAGAACAAAGTGGCCCTTCTACTGATTACAGAAAAATGAGCGATCCAGGCTGCTGAACTCCAAACCCCACGCCCACCCCCTCTCCCCGTCATGTTCTGGATCAGTGCCTGGGCCAGATGGCTGTGGAGCCCAGACTTTATCTTGACTGTTGGAATATCCTTTCCCATAGCCCAGAACCCTCCTGTCAAGATTTGTGCGGGGCTCTGTTTCCTGTCCTGACCGATGCACTTCCCCCCTCCCCCTCCTCCTCCTCCTCCTCCTCCTCCACACCCACCCCCCACACCCTTCCCAGCAGCCTCCTGTCAGCAACACTCTGAAGCTCAGCCAGTCGTTACTGATGTGGAACAGCCCCGATCGGCCCCGCTGAGGAGGAATCTCGGTTCACCGTGTTCCCATCTAAACATGGCGGCCTGTGTCCGCTACGGCGCAGCCCCTTTCCTTTAAATCGGACGTGACACTGTTTCCTGCACCGAAAAGGGGGGTGAACCTCACGTTTTACATTGCCGCACTTTCGCCATCCTGTACCCCCTTGAAAAAGACAATAGCGCTCACAGGGTCTAATGTGACAGCCCACAGAGGCCTCCAGAAAGTCCGCGTAGATAAGCAGCCTTTTCCCCATGCAAGGTTGATCCGCCGTCACCACTGACTAATTCATTACATCACATTATTTTACGGCTTTTAGCGGGTATTTGATTACATGCAATCCGGTCATACAGCGGGACGTTTACTGGGGCGTTCAGGTTAAGGTTAAGTTATTGCTCAGGGGCAGCAGTTCTCAAACTCGGTACTGGGGTGCCCTTGTGTTTGCTGGTATTCTTTTCAACCACAATTGCAATCCCAGAATTTTAACAAGCTGTTTGTTTTTCTTAATTAGAAGCTTTTCATTTTTTGAGGGATTATTTACCCTCTTTAGCCACAGTATGACAGAAGTAGATATGCATGCCATGAATAAGAAAAGTCCCACATTCACATTCTGTTTATTGTGTTATTAGATATTGCTATATATATTACAAATGATTACATACAAATTCATGTTTTTAAAATTGACTGATCAAATTAAAAACTGAGGTGAATCAATAGGCTCCTAATTGAAAGTGTGGAAACCTGGAGTGACCATTTGGTAATGAATAATTCAAAGAAAGAGCAAATGATAATGAGCCAAACATGCATTGTGTTTAAGGAAAACATTATGAAAGAAGTTAAACACAAGTGTTCAACAAGATATTGACTGCAACAAAAACCAGCATACACAGGTGTCTGCATGACCGAGTTTGAGAACCACTGCTCAGTGGCACAGCACTCCAGCTGGGAATCGAACCCGCAAACTTTGAGTTGGAAGCCCAGTTTTTTGGAAAACATTTGTAGCTTCAGTTATTGTGTTAGGGTTATGCTAAGCAATTAGTGTTGGGGGGTTCTCACACCCTGCCATGTTTGTAATGTTTGACGAGCAAGAACAGACTGGGGTGGAAACAACGTGGTGTGCTAAGCCTTCATCAATATGCATTTTACTACTCATGCAAATGCAAATTATTCAATGTGTGATGTAGAACAAGAACAGAAGCCTTATAGGGGTGACTTGAGGAACGAGCTGTGGTTTCTACACTAATGACTAACCCCTTGTGTCCTTTTGCTACATAATCATATTTATCAGATGCCGTTCTTTTAATTAGCATCTACTATACCGAGCCTTACGTTAATGGGGTACGCATCGGCAGATCTACAGCTTCACTTTTTCATTGTAATAACAGACCTGCGTATCACACTACAGACATGCAGTCACATAAAAGTGTGGCTAATTAAAGTGAGAACACAACACGTCACCTTTATTGATCAACAAAATTATAATTGACACGTATTTAATAAGCTCATAGGCCGATTCACAGAAACAATGGCGCGTGTGCTTTTCGAGCACGGTATATACGAATGCCTTGACATGTCGAACGCCTTGATCGACTTGCAGCTTCTCGAAGGCTCAGGTACGTTGCAATTCACGACTAGAATATTCACGAGTTGGGGTGGTCGTTAAAAAATATCTCATCGGAGCTAATTAGCACATAACCATTAGGCAACACACTTCATGCTGGTCTCAGCTGGAATTAAATTTTAATTGGCACTTCATAATTGGCAGACTGAACTTAAAGTCAGACTAAACAGGGGCGGTAACACACTGCAATGCTGACTTCCATTCGCTGAGGCTGCACATAGATGGTAAATGAAATACTCTGCACTGTACATATTCCAAATCTCTGCATTGTACATATTCCAAATCACAAGTCATTTTCAGTCCAACCAAAAAGAGCAAAGTCATCCGCTCTCCGTACTACACAGATGGTTGTTTTTCTGCAGGCTTAAAAATAAAGAAATAAATAAATAAAAATTCTGCGCACCACAAGCCTGCGGATTTCTGAGTCTCCTTGCTGTCACCAGATGTCAGAGTTTGGCAAACTGATCCAGGGTATTCCCTAAATAATAAAACTCTCTCACATTCCCCAGTCCTCTTCACAAGATGCCATGGTAAAGAAATATGCAGGAAAATGGCTAATAATAACAGTTAATGCTAGCTTCTGCCAACATGTTTCAGTCCTAATGACTCATGCATGCATAGTCCACTCAACATAAAGAGGCATTCATTCCTTTATATGTCTGAAGTGACTCCCCTGGGTCTGTCGTAATGGTCTTTTAAAAATCTCTTTAACCTCTTAATTTCTTCAATTAATTATTTTTACCCCCACCTTGCATTCAGAAAAAGATCTGCATAGTTTTTCATTAAGGTGAGTCTAAAAGAGCCAACCGCTTCATTGCGTTTCCTTCATCAGAGAAACAGCATTGTGTGCTCACGGTAGTTTTATATACAGTCAAGCCGGAAAGTCTGAATACCCCTTTCACCTTCTCCACGTTTTATTACATTACAGACATATTCTACAATAGATTGAGTTGTCTCAAAATTCTACACAAAATAGCCCATAATGACAAAGTGAAAACATGTTTTTAGACATTTTTGCAAATGTATTAAAAATCGAAAACTGAAATTTTTCATTTACATAAGTATTCATACCTTTTGCTTTAACATATTTTTAAAGTATCATATTTAATATTTGGTCAGATATCCTTTGCATGCTGTTACTTCCAAATATGGTAGAATTGTTTTTTCTTGTTTTCTCAAATAAACACTTGAGAGACTGTGACCCTCTCTGTGAAGGTTGGGTAAATTCAGTCAGATCAAGAAATTAATTGAAATTTATAAGTTTAATTTGATTTCTGGAATTAAATTTGAATTAATTTCCTGGATTGAATGAATTGACCCCAGAAGTGCTCTTTGCTAGGCTGTGACACCACTAGTCAATCATTTTGATTTCAGAAATAGGCTGTGACACCACTAGCCAATCATTTTGATTTCAGAAATAGGCTGTGACACCACTAGCCAATCATTTTTGCTGAACTTCTTTTCAGGAATGGGAAATTAACATAATAATAATATAACAATTGTTTTCACTCATTAAATTCTGTTTTATATTTTAAAGAATACTGATACATTTACGAAGTTATAAAAGTAAAAAAACAAAAGTTATTCATCATTATCTTAATTTTTTTATGACTTTTATATGTAGCCGTAGATGCCTCACCTACATATTCAATCAGTTTATATTCTCATAAACTTATTATAAAACATCGATAGCTCAGACCATTAAAATGCTACTGCACCACCCATCCCCCCCCCCCCCCCCCGGATGCCTGATCAAACCTGGGGTAAACTCACAACATAAACACCCCCCCCCTCCCAAACAAAAAACCTGGCAAGGTAGCAAACCTGTCAAAAATCACACCTGCGCCACAAAAATAAATATCAACATTTGTTCCAAGCAACAAAGTTTGCACCATCATTTTGCACCATTAAAACAGGGCTCAGAGAGTTTCTAATGAGTGGAATAGCTTATAAGAACGATAGGGAAGAAGAGCCTGGAGGTGTGAAAGAGCAGGCTTGCTGCAGACCTGGACACTCTCCAGACAGCAAGCACAATAACAAGCCAAGAGGGGGTGGCTCAATTGCTCATTATCATTTAGTGTTTTGATATTCTTATGTCTATCAATTATTTTATAAGAGCAGAGTTACCAGCAGTTATGTTGGCTGCACATTTGTTTTGCTGCTAAACAACAACAAAACTGTAATCAGATCTATAATAACTGCTAGAGCTGTTTTGGTACTTTGTCAATAATTCATAACTGGAACCGTGTAGCAAAAATGTATGTAATTTATGTAAGTTTACATAAAACCATAGTATATTTAGCCTTCGCAGGTCATCCTAACTCCACTCTGGAAAAGTTAATTTTATTCTGACACAATACATTTTAGTCCATTTGGACTTATATAAACTCTGCAAGAAGTGGAATTAACACAGAATTTCACTGTGTGAGATAACTTTCCAGTGAACCAGTTTAGATCATATTCTTAAAAGAGAAGGATTTGATTACAAAATATGTGTCTTGGTCTTACTTTCTATAACAGCAATTTCACATTTTAATGGGATTTCAAAATATATCAAGATTGCATAATTGTAAAATTGAATCAAAGTATACATCGGCAAAACCAATCTAATTTTCTTTCAGCTAATTCCAGATATCACTTTTGTGTAAATACTGAAGTTCTCAGGAGAGAAGAAGGGACTAAATCAATTCTCAGTAAATATGACTATGATATAATAATATAGGCTACTGTACATTTTAAAAAAATGCATGGCTGTTAAAGACAATTATAACTCTAGAACAAAAAAATTCAGGTTCAAAATGGCCACAGGTAATGCACTGAACTAGTAATCTGATTGGATGTACCTAATTCAGATGTTCAGCTAATTGGTAAACAAATAGGCTAAATCCTGTCACAAACAGTGAAGTGGAATGGAGTGGAATGACATACATGCACGCCAGGGGTTCCTGGTAGACCAGCAGGAGTCTCTAGAGAGTGATGAAACACGGACCCCTGACTGACTGAACCCTCCTATACCCTCTATAGAGTGTAGGACCGGCATGGCATGGTCCGGATTTAAACAGAGATCGTGGGGCTCATCCATGCACCGCAGTGTGGTTCCATAACCGAATGAGCCTTCCAGTAGCATGCAGGGGCTTTCTGAATGGGGACAAACAGTATGTTCCTGACAAAGCATGGCTAACCAAGCTTGCTAGCTAGTTAGCTGCACGACAATAACAGAGCTGTTTTTGAGTAAAAGAGTAATTTCAAGCGAAGCGGTTAGCTTTTGAACTGACTACGGAAACGGATTTGATTGTGGTCTGGGCCTACATGAGTTTATTTTCCTATCTGAAATGATGCCTTACCCTTTTCACGATTAATTAATCCAACTGTCAGTTATTTCTTGGATCAACAATTTAACTCCCCGAGAGACAGAGGCCTTGAAGAGAAGGCTACTGTTAGTGTTTCTCTAGTTTACAAATCCACAAAGGATAACTAAAGGCATTGTAAAGGCCAATTCATAGTCTCCAAAAGAAAGTATGTGTACGGACGTCCACAGGGCCTGCGCGGACTTAAATTACATCATAGCAGAGCCAAAACGTACGTCCGCCTAGGCAGCTCCACGCAAACCTGTCTACACGGACCTGTCATTTCACCTACAAGCATACCTTCTGCGTACCGTAATAATCTTGCAATTTGGCCGCAAAAATTATGAGAAATGTAGTCTACAAATCGGGGGTTGGTACCTGGTTGGTACGCTCGACTATGAAAGGCAAAAGTCCGTCAGACAATCTGGAGGACTGTCCATTCGTGGATGCGTCTGCTCTCTGTTTTAAACACTCTGTAACAGCCTTTAGTGCAAACACACACACACACACACACACACACACACATGCACACACACACGCACGCACACACACACACACACACAGACATACACATACACACAGCAGTCTGGAGAGTGACAGCTAGTGTTCATGGGTGATGCATTTTTTTGTGTTGAAAGAAATCATCAACTGAATTTGTCATTTGTCTGAGATCAAAAAGCTAGACAACACTGTAACAGAAAACATAAATAGCTAGGTTCTCAATTTTTTACCTATTGATTGTAGTTCACTGCCATTTCAGATGAATTATTTAAGGGTCCAAGCAATTCCACACTCTGGAATCCTCTTATTTTTGTAACATTTTATGCTATATGATGACTAGAAAACACACTAAAAAAGGCATGCATTGCAAACACTAAAGGGTTTCATTGTTTTTAAATAGATTCTGTGTTCATAGCTTTTTGAGCATGTGAAATTGGTTATGACCAACATCGTACACAATATTTAATCACCCACACAATGCTTCAGAGCATAAAGAATATTCCAGAGTGACATCAGCTAATTAGAATACTATAAAGAGCAAGCAGGCAGGGGTGTGGGATATTCCTCCTACAAAATAAACATGAATAATCTCCACCATAGTTTGTGTACCTCTGTTCAAGTGGGATGTTTATCAGACTTGCGCAATGATGCCAGAGGACCCGTAATTCAATGTTCTTTGGTTTAATGTCTCGAGCGAAATCATGACAAACAAAAGAACAATTATAAACTAACATGAGTCTTTTAACATCAGAAACTTTCTAAAAAAACACCCATGTGCTCAGTTGTGAAATACTTTACATGCAAAACTTTCTCTTCTTTAATACACACTATACTGTACTAATGAAGCTAGCAAAAAGTTTTTGGCATTTTTGTTTATTTATCTACTTATTTATTTAGTTATTTAATAAAATTATTATTTTATAACGTATAAATCATTAGAGATGATCATTAGATAATGATATTTATGTTTTAGCCTGGCCACTTTATGGCAAGACTTTCGAGGCCTATTTACATAATGTGTATTAAAATCTTGCTAATAACCCTGTCATAAAATGGTTAAGCTAATGTCACTTCTCATTAGGCATCTGGTACACTTTATAAAGCCTTCATGACATAACACGTAATATTAACCTCATAACTCTATTGAAACTCCCTCATTGAGATGTAAGGAAGGCCATTAATAAGTATTTTTTTGTGCCAAAACACATTTAAGAGTACTGCTGGGTACACGTGCTCTAATCACGCTTTGCCAGCTGTGTCGTGCATAAACATTATTTAGCAAACCGCAGTCTCTTTTATTTCTTAAGTGCTGCATTTTATCATTATGAAAATACATTTAAATATCACTCTTAGCCAACACTTGTTATTGATTTATGAATGTGCAACATATTCTACTGTGTCAGGCTTTAAGGCAGTTGGGAATGTTGAAGTGTTATATCAGGTTTAGGAATGCTTTATGCAATATTCAACACCTCGCCACATTAAAGCAGTTTGCTGCAGATCCCCATTAAGACTCTTTTCTTTTATTTGCCATTTTTATGTCGCAGTGATTCCCGTGTTCCTCTGCAGAATACATTCACTTTTTTTGTTTTAAGCCCTAAGGACCTAAGATGATATCTTTTTCTCGTATATATATTCTTTTTTTATGTGTACAAGGCACGTGGCTATTTTATACGTCTTGTTAGCGGTTGATTTACATAACATTTTGATTACTTCCAGTGGATAATTCCGGGCCATAATGAATCCCACTGGCCTTGGCATTTCCGTGCATAGGCCGGTTATCGCAAGGTGCCCGCACGCCAGACTGCCGCTGTTGGCCTAGAGGTGGCATAGAGGCATCTCTGAGAGAGAGAGGGGAGAGAGTGGGAGAGAGGGGGAGAGAGAGAGAGAGAGAGAGAGAGAGAGAGAGAGAGAGAGAGAGAGAGAGAGAGAGAGAGGGAGAGAGAGAGAGGGAGAGAGAGAGAGAGAGAGAGAGAGAGAGAGAGAGAGAGAGAGAGAGAGAGAGAGAGGGGGAGAGAGAGAGAGAGAGAGAGAGAGAGAGAGGGGGAGAGAGAGAGAGAGAGAGAGAGTGAGAGAGAGAGAGAGTGAGAGAGAGAGAGAGAGAGAGAGAGAGAGAGTGCACTGCGACGTGGTTTATGTTGTGAGGCACCAGCTGATCACATGCTGTGAGAGTGAGTGAGTGTGTGAGTGAGAGAGAGAGTGAGAGAGTGAGTGAGTGAGTGAGTGAGTGAGTGAGTGAGTGAGTGAGTGAGTGAGAGAGTGAGAGAGTGAGAGAGTGAGTGAGTGAGTGAGTGAGTGAGTGAGAGAGTGAGAGAGTGAGTGAGAGAGTGAGAGAGTGAGAGAGTGAGAGAGTGAGAGAGTGAGAGAGAGAGAGTGAGAGAGTGAGAGAGTGAGTGAGAGAGTGAGAGAGTGAGTGAGAGAGTGAGAGAGTGAGAGAGTGAGAGAGTGAGAGAGTGAGAGAGTGAGAGAGTGAGAGAGTGAGAGAGTGCGAGAGTCACACACATAGTTGAGGCTTCACGGGAGAGATGGAGATATCTCATTTACTGCAGTCTGATTTGCTCACTTCACATTTTCCCCTGTATCTGCCGAGCATTTCCACCATCTTTTTTTTAGGAATTATCCATAATAAGGGTTTTGTCACTCTCAATCCCAAAGGCCCATGTTGTTTTATGGACTGGACCCCTAAAGACAATTTTCATAACCCTTTTCTGGTTCCTCGTGTCCCCCGCCGCTTATGCGGTGCTCAGTTGCTACGGTAATAGCTCCACCGCATTTAAGATCGTGGCAGGAAGTGAGAAGGGGAGAGAGCTTGCCCAGAGATAGGTCCGAAATGGCTCCCTATTCACTGTATAGTGCACTATATTCACTTTCAATCATTTTATTAAATGTTAAATGTATGCAGTATGTAGTGTCCACACAAATTCCTACAATGCAATGGAAAATGTAATATACAAAGCATGTACACTATTAATGCTAAACAATACCACAATGCAATACTCATGCACTCCCGAGGATTAAAGTAAGACAAGTATAAAGTGGATTAGTCGTCTCAGTTTGAGTATAGCCAACTTTATTTGGAGCATTTTTAGTTCATTTCAGCAGCTTCTTAAACTCTTGCTAGCCAATATGACAATAACGCTTAACAGTTGAATTCACACTGTAATGGGTTAACAGTTCACACACAACTTTTTCTTGTGCAAGCAGATACACAGAGAAAGACAATAAAATAACAAAACATTCACTACTCTTTATTTACATCAATTTGAGGACAGATTTGCTCTAAATTAAATATATGTATGTGACGCCACACCCGTCAATGGCCCAAAATGATGATTCATAAGTGTCCGAAATCTCAATTTACTACTCCCTATAGTGTCCTATAGAGTGTTTACAATGTAGGGTATATCGAATGAGTGAACGAGGGAATGAAGATTTCGGACACAGCACAGTTTTTTTTTTTGGTAACTGTTAGGTACAACTTTCAATTAGACTTGATTAAAACATACCTGTATTAATTACATCAGAAGGATTCTTCTCCCAAAAGGCCGAACTAATCTGATTTTAAATTCTTGTTTCATGTGCTCTTCTCTGAATGGTCATGTCTAGTGCCCAGTCTAGATTTCTGTTTAAAGAAAGATACACTAACCCACTGTCAGGTTCACAGCTATATCTGCGACTGCAGTTTGCTGGGGAGCTGGTCCCAACAGGACCGGACGAACCTGTATCAGCGGGCCGGGGCATTGTTTTTACAGGGCCCATCTGTTATTTACACACCCCGCGGACAAATGGAGCGCCTCGGCCTCCCGCGTTTCGCTTCACCTCGCTCGCAGCTCAGCTTAACGCCGTGGTGGCAAATTAAAAATAAACACAACGTGCGCACATGCTCAAATGTGTGTTGCTACGCTACGGACACCACTGCTCTCCCTGTCAACCTGGAAAAGAGGTGCAGTGGCTCGGGGGGGGACTGGCTGTGCTTTGCCCAGTGGACACAGATGAAATAAAATCATCACATCTGGTCAAAATTCTGACAACAATAATTGCAACACACATTTAAATGTTCTCTTCCTTCTTCCTCGCCTTTATGGGCAATATCTAACGTGGGAAAAGTCTGTTTATTTCTGGGGAAATCGTACAAGGTAATTAACTTGTGTGACAAAACAAGAAGTGGGAAAGAATTTACTTTCCTTCATTTCCAAGAAATGTGTTATTAAAGAACTAGTAAACAAATACACACACACACACACACACACACACACACACACACACACACACACACATACACACCCACACACACACACACACACACACACACACACACACTCGATGAGCGTGGGTGGAGGGATATCTCCACTGTACAAGCTTTAAATGTGGCTGGTGCAACAAAAGGTCTCTATGAATATACTGCATTTAAAAGCTAAAACGTATCAGACAAAGAAAATCCATACCAGTATAATGTTTGAATGAAGGAATAGTTGGAATCTAAGATTATTTAACATGTACAGCAGTGGCAGAAATTTTATGATATCCCCAGCAAGTCTACTCCATGCATCTGATGCAATAACAAGATTAATATTCCTTCATTTATTCCCTGCGTACCTCAAGGCATTTACATGCAGGAGCCACACGGTGGGTCTCCTACTAGGAATTGGAAATGGAATGAAAAAATGCAAAGTATCTAATCTCTCCATTATATTTCTGTGTCATGTCAACATGTTAATGCAATTATATTTTGCACTTAGATATATTTAATGAAGACATAACCAGTCACAGGGTCAACGGAATTTGAATATTAATGTAATATGTATAATTCAATAGTCAACCAATCATGCCAGCAACAGTCAACGCTCAATAACTAGATGGTTTACGTGCTTTATTTTATACTTTGTATATATGTGGATTTTATCCTTGGTGCATAGAAAAGTGTGCATTTAGAAGGTCTTTTGTGTTCAGTGCATTCAAAAGCCTCAGGCCGAAACATTGCAACACACTGAACATGACTGCAAAGAAAATACTTTTGAGGGGAAAAAAACTGTTATCTGACAGTGGCAATAATTTGTACGGGTGGCCATATATTGTATTGCAAGTATATAAACATTTGTGATCTTGATAATACATAGGCTACTGTATGTCAGTATAATTCAGTATATTTTACTTGCGTAAGAAAATGCTTTGTGTAGAAATGGCAGGGCAAAATGACTACACTACATCCCATTAAAGAGTGTAACAGTGAGAGGCGTTCCTCTGAACAGAGCTCCCCATTAAAGAGTGTAACAGTGAGAGGCGTTCCTCTGAACAGAGCTCCCCATTAAAGAGTGTAACAGTGAGAGGCGTTCCTCTGAACAGAGCTCCCTATTAAAGCATGGGCGTAGGTTTGGTCTCAACATTGGTAGGGACCAGGGCGCGGAGGTGAAGTAAATCGCGTGCGCGGAATTTTTTTTGGTGATTTTGTTTGTTAACCCCCCCCTCCCCCCACCCCCGGGGCTGTATACCTTGCAAAATGTCTAATGCAAACCCAATTAATAGGGAGGGTGTGTGACCACTGAAAAAATGGTTTATTAACATACAAGATCTGTATTTACATTTAAATAAAAACTCAAGGATCAATATTTCTGCATTTCTGCATCCAACATCAACATTTTTATATTCAGTAGACTTACCAGTTTCAGTACATTACATCCTTTCCTTTTCTATTCTGTAGTATTTCTTGTTTTCTGTGTTTTTCTTATGATAGTCCTTGGTGTCTATTTAAACAATCCAAACAGATGCCTACGTCGGTCATTCACAGATACGAACTGTTTGCACATATCTTTAAGATCTACTTAGGGATGGGAGCGAGTCATGCAGCAAAGGTCAGATTCGAACATACAACGTTGCGGGTAGAAAAGGTCATGTAGCAGCTACCTACTCAATGAGCCACAGAGACACACTTCAGAAAGGCATATTTCGGCGTGTACTAAAATGCATATATAAATAAACTATAATAAAAATGTAAAAAATCTGAAGTTATATACAGAAAAAAGAGCATATTAAAAATAGTGAACTAGTAGGCTTAGTCTCGTGTAAGCTACTTGTGCTCACTGGATATCTTTAGCTTACTTTTGAGTTTTATGAAATAAAAAGTGGCCTGTTTAGTCCAGACAGTTATAAAATCCATAGGCTAGGCTTCGTGTAGCGTAACTACGGTTTTTATTTTGTTTTTTTTAAAGGGTTTCCGCATTGTTATATTTCTGAAAGCTCCGCGTTATCATAGCTATGATGAGCTTTGGCAAAAACAGGTATGCAGAACAGACTAGCCTTTTTATTTTAATTCGTTTTTTGTATTCAAAAAGGGCATTTCCCCGTATAATTGCTGACTTGTGGCGAAAGTGCCGCCGTGGTGATAGATTTACCTTAACATCTGTCCCAAATTGTAAACAGGTCGGGGATTTTCACGGTGAGAAATTTTATGACAGCGTTAGGTAGCTAGCAGGTTTTCATTTTTAATCAACGTGGCTACTGGCTAGTTAGTTTACTACTTATTACTTATTACTGGGTGGTGAAAAAGCTCCTTAAAAAAGTCCCTTATCTTCTTTGGTGGAGGTGGCATGATATCTACAAAGTACAAAGCGTGTTGGCATGGACACAATTACTTATGTGTGCAGTGCAGGCAATAGAGGAAACTTTACTCAGGAAAGGGAGTAAGACGGTCATCTGAAAGACTAAATTTTCGCCCATGCTAGAGGTAAGGACTGACAGCCCTGAGCCCTGATAACTTACCGTTCAATGAGAAAAAGAGTAACCGTTGTCAGCACACACAGATCATCTCTCGCCTCCTCCGTGTCTGGCAGTAAGTACGATATTTTAGGTCATGTGAGCCTTCAGATCAAGCGAATATTTGAAAAAGAACCTCCTCCATTTCAGCCAATCAAATGCTAGCATGCCTAAATTGGTCATCTTGGAGACGTTGCCGCTGGGAGGGCACATTGAAATGATCTAATATGACTTCACTCCAAAGATAATGGGAACGAATTTGCTCAAATATTGGTAGGGACAATTCTGTCCTCCCAAAATATTGGTAGGGACATGTCCCTACCGTCCATATGCAAACCTACGCCCTTGCATTAAAGAGTGTAACAGTGAGAGGCGTTCCTCTGAACAGAGCTCCCCATTAAAGAGTGTAACAGTGAGAGGCGTTCCTCTGAACAGAGCTCCCCATTAAAGAGTGTAACAGTGAGAGGCGTTCCTCTGAACAGAGCTCCCCATTAAAGAGTGTAACAGTGAGAGGCGTTCCTCTGAACAGAGCTCCCCATTAAAGAGTGTAACAGTGAGAGGCATTCCTCTGAACAGAGGACAAGCACTACATCCCATTAAAGAGTGTAACAGTGAGAGGCGTTCCTCTGAACAGAGGACAAGCACTACATCCCATTAAAGAGTGTAACAGTGAGAGGCGTTCCTCTGAACAGAGGACAAGCACTACATCCCATTAAAGAGTGTAACAGTGAGAGGCGTTCCTCTGAACAGAGGACAAGCACTACATCCCATTAAAGAGTGTAACAGTGAGAAGCGTTCCTCTGAACAGAGGACAAGCACTACATCCCATTAAAGAGTGTAACAGTGAGAGGCGTTCCTCTGAACAGAGGACAAGCACTACATCCCATTAAAGAGTGTAACAGTGAGAGGCGTTCCTCTGAACAGAGGACAAGCACTACATCCCATTAGAGAGTGTAACAGTGAGAGGCGTTCCTCTGAACAGAGGACAAGCACTACATCCCATTAAAGAGTGTAACAGTGAGAGGCGTTCCTCTGAACAGAGGACAAGCACTACATCCCATTAAAGAGTGTAACAGTGAGAGGCGTTCCTCTGAACAGAGGACAAGCACTACATCCCATTAAAGAGTGTAACAGTGAGAGGCGTTCCTCTGAACAGAGGACAAGCACTACATCCCATTAGAGAGTGTAACAGTGAGAGGCGTTCCTCTGAACAGAGGACAAGCACTACATCCCATTAAAGAGTGTAACAGTGAGAGGCGTTCCTCTGAACAGAGGACAAGCACTACATCCCATTAAAGAGTGTAACAGTGAGAGGCGTTCCTCTGAACAGAGGACAAGCACTACATCCCATTAAAGAGTGTAACAGTGAGAGGCGTTCCTCTGAACAGAGGACAAGCACTACATCCCATTAAAGAGTGTAACAGTGAGAGGCGTTCCTCTGAACAGAGGACAAGCACTACATCCCATTAAAGAGTGTAACAGTGAGAGGCGTTCCTCTGAACAGAGGACAAGCACTACATCCCATTAAAGAGTGTAACAGTGAGAGGCGTTCCTCTGAACAGAGGACAAGCACTACATCCCATTAAAGAGTGTAACAGTGAGAGGCGTTCCTCTGAACAGAGGACAAGCACTACATCCCATTAAAGAGTGTAACAGTGAGAGGCGTTCCTCTGAACAGAGGACAAGCACTACATCCCATTAAAGAGTGTAACAGTGAGAGGCGTTCCTCTGAACAGAGGACAAGCACTACATCCCATTAAAGAGTGTAACAGTGAGAGGCGTTCCTCTGAACAGAGGACAAGCACTACATCCCATTAAAGAGTGTAACAGTGAGAGGCGTTCCTCTGAACAGAGGACAAGCACTACATCCCATTAAAGAGTGTAACAGTGAGAGGCGTTCCTCTGAACAGAGGGCTATTTAACGATGAAGGTTGGAGTTTCAGATTCCATCCAATGCCAACATTTTTCATAATGGATATGCAGGCCATATTTTTAGCTTTTTTCAAAGATTTTACAAAATCTTTATCCTTATCCGTTTGAGCAGAATCATTTAAAAGTCTCTTGAGGTAAGATCTCATTTGCAAGGTGCTTTGGAAACATAGTCTTGGAAGGCTTATACTACTGGAAGAAAAATAATTTGACTGTTCTTTTTAAACAATCTATTTAAATAAATTAAGCCCCATTTAAACACAATACAGTGGCTATATATACCAACAACACCTAATACATACACAGTAAAATGTCCAGTGTTAATTCAACTCTAGCAGTGTACATATGTGTCAGTACTTGAGTCTGTGATGTGTTACGTCTGTTTCGGTTGTGTTCGGTTTTGTTTGTGTGTTTTTGTTTTCATTGGCCGTCTCCCATCCATGTGCTCTTGTGTTTACTTCTTCATTGTGTCCGCCCCGCCTTACGTGTCAACTCCTGATCACTTATGTGTCTCACCTGCCCTGCTGTTCACCTGTCTCGCGTTAGTTTTGTGTATTTAAGTTCCACTGTCTTGTGTTCAGTGCGAGTCCGTCTCTTTTATTTTTCGTTTATTTTTGTCTCTGTTTTGCTACAAGCCTTTTCCCCCAGTTTCCTGTTTCCTGCTACCTGACCACCTGTGTTCCTGAGTTTTTGTTTTTTGATTACGATTCTGTACTTTTTGCCGTGTCTTCCTGCTTTTGACCTCTGCCTTCCTGACGACGATTTCGCCTGTTGTCTTGGTTTTTCTGCCACAATAAACAATATGAGCCTACTCTGGCCAGTATTAGGCTCATATGTACTCTGTTAGAGTTGAATTAACACTGGACATTGTACTGTGTGTTATCATGTGTTGGAGTTCAGAGTGAATATATTGCATTCTTTCATGTTTGTAAGTTTAATCTGCCGGTAACTGGTAATGTAATCCTCCCTTTATTCATTTTTGTAGAAAGCCATGTGCAATTTACGCATTACGAGGCTTCGCTCTGTTTATCGCATCTCTTTCAATGGATTGACCATCATGACCTTGTATCACCATTTTATTGCAAGGGCCATTTTATTGCACTTATATGCATAAAGATTAAGTTATATTGGTACATTGCATCTCATTTTAAAAAAAATCTACAACTCTTTAGTCTTCAATAGTGTTCAAATGATACTTGTATTCACGTGTAGTTTTCAGTGTGCAGGAAAAAAAACACGATTAACAAGGTTTTGCACATTGCTTAGTCAGTTGAGGCCAACATTACACATTCAGAACTGTCATCAGTTAAACTATCTTCTATCTGAGTGGCCACTCACAATTTCTTTAGACTTAACTTTGGCGTATTATAAGTTTTGATTTGCCAAGTGCTCTACCTTGGGGAAATGGGCTCAGCCTAAAAAAGTATTCATTAAAGAAGATAAGAAAATTCATTATATCTGAATTCTGACACCCTGAAAGTCTTTCCTTCAGGCTTCACCATTTGGGTTTTATCAGCAGTGGGCTAGAAGTAGCTTACATGAAACCGGAGTGACTGAAATTAAGAGCTATTTTTAACTTTACTAGATGCATTTTACTAAGGAGACCAATGTAAATGACCCTTACCGGCCTCTTACGCAAACCTTGTATCAAGACAACAGATCCACTTGACACACAGAGTCTCGCAATGAATAGAGAGAGGCCCTGTGCTGAATGTGTGACCGAAGGTCAATGAGATTCTCTGTAAATTCTTTAGATATAGAGGAAATCTGCGCATAGAGAAGTGACTAGAGATTTAAACCAGGATGACTTGTCTTCCTTAGGGACGATTTAAGCACTGAGGGATATGTATAAAGTCTTTATAAGGCAATTATAAATGTTTAATTTTGTTTTCTTTTTTTCTGTTTGATATTTCAAAGTCAGCCAATTAAAGAGAGGGTGTTCTCAAAATACAATAAGGATAATTTTTATTCCTGTCTATTTTTCCTTTAGTGCTTTTGAGAGAAGAAATCTGTCACTTTTTCTATGACATTTTTGTGAACAACATCAACCGAAAATTTTGCAATTCCAAAAGACGCAAACATTTTCAGCACAATCTGTTCCTTGTGGACATTTATGAAGACGTCTGAGGGCTTTAAAGTTACTCTGTATAATACACACACACAAACAGTTACCTGCTTCTATTAACTAGTAATCCAAAAACTGTTTAATTAATTACAACTCAATTATCCCAGTCCCTCCCCAAAAGAATTGTGTGTGTGTGTGTGTGTGTGTGTGGGGGGGGGGGGGGGCATTCTAACTTCGATAAAGTAATCATATATCCAATTATAAAGCACCACATAGAACCAAATAATCTCATTTCTAATTCTATATAATCCATTTATGAGCAGAGAGAAAAAAAAATGTTACAGGAAAAAACCTACAATTAAATCAATAATATTATGAATGCGCCAGATATAACCGCCTGTCAGAAAAAATATAAACACATGAATGGACATAACCAAATCTGCAGTGGAACCAAATAATGATTGCTATTGAGTTCATTTCCTTATTAATGATAAAAAAATACATTCAGAAATGCTCAATGAAGAACACATTCAGCTGTGGGATTAGAATTACATCACAGTGTGCGTGGCCAACTGTTCACTTGCATTGTGGAGTCCCAATGTGGATTGAATACAGACCAGTCTTTATGTCAGCATGAAATTATTCCAAACATGGTCTTCGACAAAGCATTTGGGTATCACAATTGTCCTTAACTTGGACCTGAGTGTAAAGGCAAGGGTTGGTTTTCTCTTTCAAAAAGCACATTTTGGTGAGTACTTTTTTGCGATGGTTGAACTCACTGAACTGTGATGAAGATAAAAAACAAAAACATGCACTCACTTGCTGAGCAGACACAATTATTTATTATAATCATGTTTACATCAAGCTTTACATTTCTCCTTGCACTAATCAGAGGTAGAAAGTCCAGGTCCAGAGAGTAAAAATCATCCCCAGTATTTTGTTCCAATCACCTGGGTTTGCTAATTAGAAGAATTCTTCAGCCAGGGGGTAGAACTAATTAATGAAATCAGCTGGTTGAGTTCATGGGTGGAAGAACCACATGGCAGGACTTTTACTTTCTGACCCCTGGACTTTCCACCTCTGGCACTTATCATACAAAATATCAATAGTGAACTCTTGTGAGTCCTACTTGAGTCAGTTGCCGAGAAACCCGCTCATTAACAAGCTTCCTGCTGCTCTGCTCTCTACAATAATACTTGAGTCTAAGACCAGACAGTAGTAAAGCACTGCAGTCTACAAATCCTCTTCAAAGCTAAGTGGCCAGCAGTGCAAATGCAATTATTATATGAATCCCATGCAGTTGCTCACTTGAGTCACTGAGTGTATACTCCATACTACCGAGTGTATACTACATACTACCGAGTGTATACTACATGTCTTTAACCACAAAAGTCATGGATTAGCAATGAGTTGCTGAAAATCTTGTGCTAAATGCATATCCTTTTACTTATACAGCACCAGGTAGATATTGTTACAAATGCTGTATATATTGTTACATGCGTACACAAAGGCTATTAGATGACATGTAATAAAATCCAGAAATTACTATGATTTAGTCAAAACAAAACAGTCTATGCGAGAGTGGGGTGTATTTGAAGCAGGATTAATGAGCCGGCAGGCTACTTTCTTGTAAATATTTTGGGACAACTTGTGCTTTCTGGTTTCATCTAACCAAGCTTACATCCAGGCAAGCTTATTACCATGGCAACACATCAGCGATCCTAAACCTGTTCCTAACTCTGCATTACATTACATTACATTATAGGCATTTAGCAGACGCTCTTATCCAGAGCGACTTACACAACTTCTTATTACATTTATCCATTCATACAGCTGGATATATACTGAAGCGATTCAGGTTAAGTACCTTGCTCAAGGGTACAACGGCAGTGTCCTACCTGGGAATCGAACCTGCAACCTTTCGGTTACAAGTCCAGTTCCTTAACCATTATACTACACTGCCGCTCCTAGCCTCGCTGTGTGTATGAATTCACATTTTCTCAACCAATGAAACCAGATATTATAAGTTCTGAAATGCCTAATGGTGCTTTGATAGATATCTCCTTCACATGGAGGTGGGGGGGTTAGAGAGAGGATTCCGCAGTTCCGTGATTGGCTCAAATAAAAATATCTACAGTATGTAATGGATTGTTGGATGCTTTCATATCCCCTTGACAGTACAGTAAATAAAAATAGAATCACTACTTCCTACAGTCATCTGCAGATGATGTGGTATTGCATTTTCTTAAATGTACAACTGAAAATACTTTTCTTCTGCCCTAGCCTCAAGGAAAGTGCATTCTGGCTCACCATCTGATAAACAAACCTAATTAAGAAACCTGCCCTAGCCTTTGTACGGAGCACAAACTCAGCTGCTCTCATTAAGAGACAAGCACAAAAGTGTCAGCTCTTTATGTAAATAACGAAATAGCATTGCTGCAAAGCGTTCCTCAACTAGCCGAAACATAACTGCTGCCAAAAAGCAAGCTACCAACTCATACCAACCCTTAAAATCCACACATACCACCAAAGAGCACGGTATTCTTAATAAATAATGAAGCAACATGCACAAAAAACAAAAAAAGGTTACTTTTAAAAGCGATTGGATTGTTTCACTAATCAAGTGCGCTTTGGATGAGTTTCTTGCGAATATCAACAGAGGAGGAAAGCTAAGTTCCCTCTCTATTATTACCCACGCTTTGTGTGAGATGTGTGAAGGGAAAGGATGTGCCTGACAGCCAATTAAGGAGAGCCCAAAGCCTGTGGAAACTGTCTATGTAGGCACACTCTTGGCTACATTTTCATGCTCACCCCAGCACACGGGGGAACGGGGTAGCGTTTAAAACATAAAACAAGGCCCGTACCGAGGCTCAGGCTTATCAATAAAGCTCCGCATTGATTAGTGTCTGTTCTCTGCATAATTCCGCCCTTGCATCCGAGCGGATTCTTTATTCTGAGCCGATGAGGGGCTGTGGTCAAAGTCTTTATTTTGTGCTGAGACAGGTAAGGGTGCAGGTGCAGGTGCATGTTTTTTTTACTATTTTCGACTCAGCGTGGGAATCCCTCGTTACTCTCCGGGTCCACCTTTGTACTTAGCGAGCGCTATGTTATTACGATGCTATCATTCACCTCAAGGGTGCGTGTGCTCTAGTCCTAGATGGCCGCTGTGTCTGCAGGTTTTTTACGGTTTTCTTCCAATCAGCAGCCAGAATGAGGCCTTGGGAACCAGGCGTGTGGACTCTTTAGCCATTAAGTATTAACTGCTGAAATGCACCAAAAGAAGCATACATACCAGTCCTAGAGGTCTGAAGCCTGGCCCGCATTACCTTATAGCTTCCCTTACTAACCCTTAGCCTTTATTACAGTTAGTTATACAATATATAAGTATATTAAATGACTGCCAACCTAATTAAAAACATGTTTTTTTTTATATTAACATTGTGGAAATGTATAACAATCTATTTGGAGTGGTAATTATCCACAAGGAGATCACTCAGTGAGGCCTGGACTAAACATCTGTCTTTCATGAGATCATTAATTTACCCGGGGTTTTAAAAATATTATTTCAGTTTTTGTGTATGTTTTCGATTAGCCCAGTTTTTGTGTGCTATGTAGGATATTTATATAATATATTTTCTCACAACGTGCCAGCATTATGATGGGAGGCTTTAGTGGTCTAAAGCAAGAACATACACTAAGTAACTCCAAAGCTGTTTGTACAGCAATGTCATGACTCCACACACACCCTAAATATTCAATACCGACCTTTGTGTAAATCCGGCAGACTGGCAGAAACTAGTGGGTCAAGCAGAAATATTCACTAAAACTGAAGTAATATTTAACCCCCCCAGAAATTGAACTCTCCCTTTAATGTTGGACCACAGCTAAATACAAGTGTTACATTTTAAATTGATAAATATAATTTGGTCAATTAAACAACAACAACAAAAAAAAAACTTGCTAACTGAAGAACATTTAAGAAGAAAAAGTAAAATCCAGACCTAAGATCTTCCACAGCTTGACTGGCTTAGTCAGTGCATAGAATGGTGTGGATACCAAAGGCACTCTTATGGAATTACAGGCTATTTTTTAATACACATATTTGCTTTCATGAATTATTCATACATTTGAATAAATATTCATTTAAAAATCCCTTTGTCATGAGAAAAACCTGTTATCTAGGACATCAATCATGGAAATGTAGATGAAAAAATGATGAGTTTCCTTTGGACGTATCCACACCGTTTATAGTTGCTAGCTGTTGAGTGCACACGTGCCAAGATTGAAAAAAAAAACCAAACAAGTTGCATTTGAAAGCGGCGGGCGGCAGTCACTTCATACTGCCAGTGTGGTTAATTTAGTGGTTCTGTCATGAGATCTAGGAACGTATAGAACTAGGCGACATTGTCGGCACAAGAAACGCATACAGTTCCCAGGAAAAAATGCCACAGTTATATTCCCTCTCTTCCACACCTCAAAAAGTGACCTTGTGTCACTCAAAATCGACGGTTGGAGGGAAATGTGGGGATGTTCTGCTCTGAAGAGTTGGTCGCAACTCAAAAAGAGGAGGGAGAGGGAGTGGCAGAAGTAGTGTGTGTTTGTTTGTTTGTGTGTGTGTGTGTGTGTGTGTGTGTGTGTGTGGTCTATACTCCTAGCTGGCATACATACATAAACATAATCTCTTGCGTTAATTCTGAAATATATTAATATCATACATTTGAACAGATGCTCTAGAACACACAGATGATCATTTGAATACCCAGAGTAAAGGCAGTGCAGTGATATAGCAGTTGAATAATGATACCATGCATTGGCATCAGATTCTTACCATTGTAAGTTCATTGCATTATAACACTGCATAGTACTCTGGCACTGGCATTGAAACAATATGCATAGTGATATATGCAGGAGTCATAATGGGCTCCAGATGTTCCGTAGAACTCAATCCTGGGGGATTGTTCTCCCCGCTTTGTTTTCCTGGCACGGGGCAGGGAGACCCTTTGGCAGAGTGTTACTGTCTCTGCCTCCTCGGTTGGGGGGTGGGGGGAGTCCACCCTCTCTGGCGCGCCGTTCGTTCCTGTCAGCTGGCTGCTGACGGGATGGCCCGGCTCCGCCCCTGGCATCCATTGTTCCCCAAACGCAGAGGCAAGGTGGAGGACTACGGCATTCCTGTGCCAGCTGGTCCATCACCCAAACCGCAGCCCTCCGCAGCTGTGGTTACCGTGTGTGTGTGTGTGGGGGGGGGGGGGTCGGGGGGTGCCATCTTCTGCTACACCTGCCTGCCTCTGGAGGACTGTGTGAAGCTGCCATACAGGTAGCAGCAAACACAGGTCCCTGCTTTAGCACAGGCAGTCCAGGCTGTGTGTGTCTGTGATATGTGTGTGTGTGTGTGTCTGTGATGTGTGTGCCTGTGATATGTGTGTGTGTGTGTGTGTGTCTGTGATGTGTGGGTCTGTGATATGTGTGTGTGTGTGTGTCTGTGATGTGTGTGCCTGTGATATGTGTGTGTGTGTGTGTGTGTCTGTGATGTGTGTGTCTGTGATATGTGTGTGTGTGTGTGTCTGTGATGTGTGTGCCTGTGATATGTGTGCACGTGTGGTATAATGGTTAAGGAACTGGGTTTGTAACCGAAAGGTTGCAGGTTCGATTCCCAGGTTCGACACTGCCGTTGTACCCTTGAGCAAGGTACTTCACCTGCATTGCTTCAGTATATATCCAGCTGTATCAATGGATACTATGTATAAATGCAAAAGAAATGCTGTGTAAGTCGCTCTGGATAAGAGCGTCTGCTAAATGCCTATAATGTAATGTAATGTGTGTGTTTGTGTGCGTGTCTGTGTGCCTGTGATATATGTATGCCCGTGATATGTGTGTGTGTGTGAGGGTGTGTGTGACGGTGTGTAATATCTGGGAGTTTATCTAGAATAAACACCCTCGATAAACTGGACAAACAGGGGACGAGCACAGTGAGATGTTAAGCGTAGGCCTTTTCAGCTGCAGACGGGACGTTGTTTTTAAAAAGAAATACATAGAGTGTAGCTCAGCTTTAAAAAAAACAAGGCTCTGTGGATGTACGGTGCTCAGGCTGTGCTGAAGGAGGAAATATAAAAACTCAGCGAAGCACACGTCTCATCATGTCCTCCGGGAGATCATTAAGCACATGTGCCGAAGAGTGGGCCGCAGCGCGAGCGTAGGATCAGTGGACAAGTTCCCCGCAGAACAAGAAAGCTTCCGACAAACTTGGATTTCCTAAAAATACAACCAGCGCTTAGGAACTCTCAGGCTTCACCCCGTGCGTTACCCAGTTCTCTTAATCCAACGCGCGAATCGTGACGCGTTTGTTTTAGCCGTGACTTCAACAATTCACTGCCAAGTCATGGACGTTAAGAAAGACATCGCGATGCTTAAATCGGCTCACTGTAAGAAAGAGCACAAGCCCATTTCAGAAACATTCCAAACAAAAGCTTTTAGCGACGTGCGTCTAATTTGAAGTTTACAACCAAATGCTAAGAAAAAAACTCCCAGGAAAACTACAACCCAGAAAACACAGATTCTGTCCTGTAACCTAAGTTATTAGTGTCCTAATGGCTCATAATAGATGTACTGTATATGTTAGTTAAAATACGGTTTCATAAATACAGCCGGAAAGTTCATTGAAACCAATATTAATGATGAACTGAAAACTGTTATGCAGATGAACTGCTATGGGTGGGAACAATAAGTTATTTGTATATTTTTTGAAAATCCGTATTCATCTAGCTCTGACGCTGAGGTCGTATAACAACCAAATTGGTTGGGGCGGGGCGGGGCGGGGCGGGGGCGGGGCGTGCCGAGATTGTGATCGCTTCGTTATATGAAAATGATCAGATGGATTTCTTGGGAGGAGGCGTCTCTCTGAGTCTGAACCCATATCTACGGGTCTGACTCACTCACATCCCTCATTACCTCTTCAATGAGAAACCCAGTCTCTCTGAGTCTGAACCCATATCTACGGGTCTGACTCACTCACATCCCTCATTACCTCTTCAATGAGAAACCCACGCTCTTGTTTTGGGCCGCTCCAGCTGGCTGGAGTTCGGGGGGGGTTATTTCTTATCATGCCACCCCTGCCCTTGCTCTGCCCACAGCCTTCTACCATTTATATGCTTTAATATATTTCCAGATGCCCCTGGAGACCTGGAGATAATTAGGGGGCCTCGACTAATTCCAGCTCCCGTTAAGCCAATTAAACATAACTGCAAAGCTCATTAATGTGAGGGTAAAAACTGCACTGCCATTGAATCGCCTCCCTCTTAACTTGTGTGACTTGCTATCGCAGGGCAATGCTGCAGTCGCTAGAGATACGACAAGTAAATCAAAGGCACTTGTTTTGATGCTTGATTTCTAGAGATCTTTCAGCTCTTTGCGGTTTTTTCAAGGCTGGAAGACATACATACTTACATACATACATACAGTACATATATACAGTATATATATATATATATACATACACGTGTATATATATATATATATATATACAGTATATAATAATTATTATTTCAATTGCACCATGTATCGTTTTAAAAGCCGATGGTAGAGCAACAAAAATGTTTTAACTGTGGGAGCTTGGGAACATAGGTCAATTTGATAAGTGAAATTAAAGGTGAAAGGTGCATGGACTACAAAAAAGTGTCTTAATAATTCACTTAGCAATTATATATTACAATACACGCATGTGCAGATATACCATATAACCACTGTATCATTTGTGCAGTGGTCTGGATTTGCCTGCAGGTGTTTTGGGAGCATATTCCAGCTGGCTCTCTCATACATTATTGTGCTGAGGAGTTTCTGTGCAGGTCAACCTATTATATTTTCAGCTCACAATTACAGAGAGCAAGATTACCTTTTTTGCTTTCTGCGACAGCCCTTTATCTCCGGAAACAGGTGGCCTAAGCCTTTAAGGTGTGAGATCACAAATATGCAATTAGAATGTTCTTAACTGAACATTCTAATGCTGATGTAAAAAAAAAAGGGGACAATGGAGTTCTAGAACACTGGCTTAGAATTTTTAAAGGGTTAAATCATTAGCTTAATTTCCATCGCTGAAGATCGTTTCATTTTTTACGACCTGAAGGGCTTGATGACTTCTAAACATATCTCATAAGCTGATTAACATAATTACAGCAATATACAGTACCTTCCCCCTTACATTCCTGGAGAAGTGCCTTGTGGGACAGCCAGAAATGAACGTCGCGAACGAAGTTCGCAGAGTAAGTTCTGCGGAGAACCTCGCGCTGTAGCTGACCATGGTCAGCAATCACGCATCATATACTCAACCAATCACATGCACACACCTCTAATGGAGCACATTTTTAAGCCAATAATTAGTTCTCTCTGTACGGCTTGAATGCTGATGCGCTGCTCTTTGTTGCTTACGGCTTGTGCTAAAATAAATTTGCTGTCACCCTCCACCACCCCAGCTTCCACCTGTTGTTTGGATCTGCTTTAGTATGGGGGTGGGGTTCTGGTCATCTCCTGTTTAGTGGGGGAGGTGCCCGTGCTCCGGAGCAGTACTAAAGCAGATCCATCCAAACTAAAATAATTATGCAGCACATTCACTCATTAAACATGTCATTTAAATACGTGAGTTGTCCTGACAGAAATCTCTGTGCCCAGAAAAGATATTTTCTTTCTGCCTTGTAGGCAAACATGTAACATGATGTGATAATATGGGCTGTTTATTTGTATTTTTTCCCCGGTATTTTTAGACAGTTTTAAAAGTCACATGACTCGGAAGAGCATACAGAAATGGAATTTACTGCAATATATTTTACATTTCAATAGATTACAATTGTATGCTCCAGGAGACGCATTGCTCTGGTCGACTTGGGGCAGCTTTGTCCCTGCGGCTGTTGGACTGCTTGGTGACGCTGGACATCTCAAGACAGCAGAGGAAGATGAGGAGCTGTTCTTGCTTACTCGATGTTGCTCGATTGCTCACACTTCATTAATTTGATTGATTTAATAATTCTATTGAATGTCTTTATTTAACATGTTTGTTTGTGTGTTGTGGGTCTGCCCCACTGTCTATGTCTTTTTTTGTTGCTGGTGACTACAAATGAAGTTTCCTCACAGGAAATTAAGTTATTCTATTCTATTCTATGATGGATACTGTAAGGGGCTGGATTCACTGGGTCTGAAGGACAATTCAAATTTTTGTTAGCATAATAATTATTTTGGTGATTGAGGTAGATGTAATCAGTTGATTATAGCAAAGAGATGAGGTTTATTTTAACTTAATTGATTCTTGATTCTTAACTGGATTATTTTTGTTTGCTTTAACTAAAGGAAAATGTGTAAACACCGAACCGAACACTAATGGCTGAAATCAACTGTGGAAGGAGTCATCTACTAAACAATTAAGGTTAGAAGTTAATAATCAGATGTCTACTATATTTATCGAATAATGGTAGGTCTCATTCTCCCCTGTTTTAGCTCACCAGCAGCTACCGGTCCATTGAAACTATACCTGAAATACAGCTTTCCTTTCCTTGTCTGCTGATAGGCTAGCTATCATCCTTTGTCCCTTAAAAGAGGTTTTACCATTAAAACAGTTACATGGGCTTAATCGCGTTTGTGACTGAGGAGGAATTTGAAAAGCAGTCTGAGAATCTCCCATCACGTTTTCGCACACGGGGTTATCTGGAAGTTTGGCTTACTACGGCTACGGCTACGGCCCACCACAGTGCATTCTGCGCTACGCAATGGCTTTTTTCGTCTGATTTGTTTTGTTTTGCGCAGCCTGCAGTATAGGTAGTATTGTAAGCGATAGTTTCAATTCATGAGGAAGTGACTGAACTTAGATACGTTTTTTACCATTCTATTATTTTATTAACCTGATGTTAATTCACTAATTATCTATTCTAATTTAATGATTAGCACCTGCGCCACTTTTATAGCCAGCTGTGCCGAAAAGACTCTTCACATACTGAAGAAGGCACTTGCCGCAACGTGTGCTCTGTACCCCTACTGCTACAAGATAATAAAATGGGTGTATAAGCAACTTTCTTCAGCCTTCTTGTGGTGTACTGCAAACCATTTATTTTGTATTATATTACTCATTGGCTTAACGTACCTTTCTACTCTTACTAAGCGGTTGAGTGCGATGTTATCAGTTTTCTTTAATGTTTATGCATTTTACTTTTATGTGAATTTTACAAGCAAGCATTGGTTTGTGTTCATCCCCCTCCTGCTGTGGGACTATTCCAACCTGAATTAGTTACTTTTTCCTTTTTTAAACGCTCTGCGTTTAGTATGAGCAAACCTCTCTATAGAAGGGTATGCATTAAGAAAAGCCTCTATTAAATGGAAATCTTGCTCTGTAGCTTTACATAAAAATATAAATTCACTTTATTCTGCAGGAAATTCTATTATATTTTGCTCTCGGTGTTCCGTTCTAAATGAGTTCTATCTCATTTCAACTGTATGTCTGTGATTTGCATTAAAAAGGTAAACCCATTTTGTGAATTGTGCAAAATAAAACTCTAGCAATTCCCTCTCGTTTTATATTTTTCTATGGTTTTGACAGTGCCCTCGTTTCTCTGTGTTTGTCAATTAAACTATTCACTCTTTAAAAGATCCAAAGGGGTTCATACTTTGTTCCTTTTCAGTTTCAAACTAATTACTCACATTCCAAGGAGACTTAGCCAATTACTTTCACCATGACGGCGGCAGAGATGCCTCGTGGCATAAAGACGGAAAACATCTTTGGAAAATAGGCCATGAATAACTCACTGCCTGCTGGCTGATTACTGCACACTTTTTCCCAGAATCACTACATTTTATACATTTTTTCATTCACTATTTTTGACAAACCAAATCATGTTTTTGACCTTTTGTCCTTTACAAAAACTCTCGACCTGTAGTATGTTTACTGTGTACTATATAAGCTTATCAATATCATTCATAGTATACATTAAGTGTCATGGGCTCACCATTTATCACTTGTAATTTAGTGAGCCTTTGGAAAGAATGACTAAATATGTATTCATAACTTGTCTAGGGTGACCATATATTGGATTTCAAAAAAAGAGGACAGGGGCGAGTGTTATTAACATAATACTATAGGATAATGCTTGTTTATACTGTATACGGCAGTGGTCTCCAACCCTGTTCCTGGAGATCTACCGTCCTGTAGATTTTCACTCCAACCCTAACGAAGCACACCTCACTCAACAGCTAGAGATCTACCGTCCTGTACGTTTTCACTCCAGCCCTAATAAAGCACACCTCACTCAACAGCTAGAGATCTACCGTCCTGTACGTTTTCACTCCAGCCCTAACGAAGCACACCTCACTCAACAGCTAGAGATCTACCGTCCTGTACGTTTTCACTCCAGCCCTAACGAAGCACACCTCACTCAACAGCTAGAGATCTACCGTCCTGTACGTTTTCACTCCAGCCCTAACGAAGCACACCTCACTCAACAGCTAGAGATCTACCGTCCTGTACGTTTTCACTCCAGCCCTAACGAAGCACACCTCACTCAACAGCTAGAGATCTACCGTCCTGTAGGTTTTCACTCCAACCCTAACAAAGCACACCTCACTCAACAGCTAGAGATCTACCGTCCTGTAGGTTTTCACTCCAGCCCTAACGAAGCACACCTCACTCAACAGCTAGAGATCTACCGTCCTGTAGGTTTTCACTCCAGCCCTAACGAAGCACACCTCACTCAACAGCTAGAGATCTACCGTCCTGTAGGTTTTCACTCCAACCCTAACAAAGCACACCTCACTCAACAGCTAGAGATCTACCGTCCTGTAGGTTTTCACTCCAGCCCTAACGAAGCACACCTCACTCAACAGCTAGAGATCTACCGTCCTGTAGGTTTTCACTCCAGCCCTAACGAAGCACACCTCACTCAACAGCTAGAGATCTACCGTCCTGTAGGTTTTCACTCCAACCCTAACGAAGCACACCTCACTCAACAGCTAGAGATCTACCGTCCTGTACGTTTTCACTCCAACCCTAACAAAGCACACCTCACTCAACAGCTAGAGATCTACCGTCCTGTACGTTTTCACTCCAACCCTAACAAAGCACACCTCACTCAACAGCTAGAGATCTACCGTCCTGTACGTTTTCACTCCAGCCCTAACAAAGCACACCTCACTCAACAGCTAGAGATCTTAGTAGTATTAGTAGAATCAGGTGTGCCAAATTAGGGTTGAAATAAAAACCTACAGGATGGTAGCTCTCCAGGAGCAGGGTTGGAGACCACTGATATACTATGTAACTATGTATACTATGTAACAATACTATATCTATGTAACAGGCAAAATCTAACTGGACATTTTTAGGCATTTAGAAATCCCATCTGGATGGATATTTTCGGTCACAAAAAGAAGAAATGTCCAGAAAAAAAAAAGAGGGCATCTGGTCGTCAGCCTGACTATGTCCCTTTTGTAACACAAGCGAAATACAAGAACGCGCGCATTCCGGCATATTGATAGTACGACCATGCTTCATTTATAATTTTGTCTTCGCACTACTCCAGGAAACGGCTGGAGCCGCCGAGCTCATCACTCAATCACTCAGCCGTCACTCATTCCACAGAGGCAGTGACTGTGTGAAGCATACGGGCGTGAGCTGCCTGAACAAGAGAAACCACTGAGGCCAAGACCACCTCTGCTTCTCCCTCCCTCTCTCCCTCCATCCCTCTTTCCCTCCATCCCTCTCTCCCTCCATCCCTCTTTCCCTCCATCTCTCTCTCTAACTCCCTCTCTCCCTCCCTCTCTCCATCCCTCCTTATCTCCCTCCCTTCATCCACTTTTCCATCTCTCCCTCCTCTCTCCATCCCTCTCCCTCCCTTCATCCATCTCTACCTCCCTCCCTCCCCCTCCATCCCTCTCTCTCTCTAACTCCCTCTCTCCCTCCCTCTCATCATCCCTCTCTCCATCCCTCCTTCTCTCCCTCCCTTCATCCACTTTTCCATCTCTCCCTCCTCTCTCCATCCCTCTCTCCCTCCCTTCATCCATCTCTACCTCCCTCCCCCATCCCTCTCTCCCTCCTCTCTCCATCCCTCTCTCCCTCCCTCCCTCCATCCCTGCATAGCCAGTGGAGAATATCAGGTGACCATGTGGGATGGATATAATTTATACTGAGTTATAGTGTCTTGTAAACCCATGTGGGTTGGGCTTTATGATGTAAGACACTAAAGTAAAAATAAATCAATCAAATCAATCAATCAATCATGTCCCGGAAAGGTCTGTGTTATATATTGTAATGGTTAGTACTGTATATAAAAAATAGCAAGTACTGTTGGTTGTATAATGAGTACAGTCCCATGACTACAGTCTATCAATGGTCATGCCGTTTAACATGACAGATATGATCAGATTACTGCAACTACTATGATAAGGTGAAACACAATGTAGAGAGAGGGGCCAGAAAAGGGCAGACTAAAGTATTTGTGCACGAAGAAATGCCTACAAATTCAGTTTGTTTGTAGCCATTTTCAATTCTGCATTTCAATTAAATGATAGTAACAACAAATCATTGATATATTTAGCAGTTTTCTCCTGCTCTACCTGGCCTCCTGTGCACGACTGTTCCACAGCTTGGGGATACAAAACAGTTGAAAAGACATCTGGTCCATATTGTGCTTTTACAGTTGTACAGATGTACCGTTGCGCCCTTTGATCAAAAAGAGCCGCAGCATAAAATAACAGCGGCAGAACATAAAACACATTCTGCATTCAGCTGATAGAAGATATCCCTCCATGTGTCACGATCCTCGCTGGGGAACAAAGAGCAGCGATGAAACAAAAGGCTCATACTTTCATAGTTCTGGGAAACAAGACCAGGAGAGCGTAGAATGGCAGCGGGAGGTTGCACGGGAGGGTACCAAGCATACATTAACACATCGATTCCAACGCATTCCAGTGCACGTGGCCGCAATTCAGTTGGGAAGAATTTGTTAACACTCGCCGATGGCCCCGGGCCAGGTTCGGCCCGTGGCTGGAACGGATTCAAAACCTCTGAACGTGCTGCTAAACAAAATTCACAAATGCGTCGATATATGCCGCCTTCAGTGGGGACAGAAGAGCTGACAAAGAAATACTAACAGCCATATCTCCCTGGATTTCATATTTTTTGATTAGTTCAGATTGAAGGTCAATGTGGCGACCTACAGCCCCGCCCACCCCCCACTCCCCACCCACTGTCTGATCAGCAGGGCTACACCTGGGTGACGTGAGACCCTGTTCTGTGGGGGGGGGGGGGGGGGTGGCATAGCCATCTTGGAATCCAAATCTCAGCTTCACCCTTTAGACATCGTCTTGTCCTCTCTATTTCTCATAAAGCTCAGAGCCTCAAATGAATAAATCACATCTTTTTCTGCCTGGGATTACTCCTGGAAAATAAATGCACTCAAAAACCCAAGACGCTTTGAAATTACAGAGGCCTCTAAAAATACATAGTGCGAAAAATAAGCGGTGCACAAGGGCATCACAGCTGCAACCGTTGGAAGATAGATGTCTATTTACTTATTATTTAAAAGGTCAAGGTGCGTGCACACCCATATAATGTCCCACGGTTGGCTGGTGAACCGTGCAAGTTGTGACACTGTCTTGGCTGTCCCTTCCTGGCTCAGTAAGGCACTGAATGTGTTTATTTAACCCTCCTGTTATCCTCAAATTTACTTTACACCCTTTATCCTTGGGGTCATTTTGACCCCAGCAGTTTAAACCTCCAGAAAATGATCATAATCAAAACTGTTACCCAAATTTATGTTTCAGGTGCTTTATGTTTCTTTGTTGACTACCTAAATAACCATTTAAATAAAACATTACTCCCACTTCCCCCCCACCCACCCCATTATACATCCAGAATACCTATTATGTGACTATCGAAAAATATATAAATCACCATAAAATCTCACCGATTGACATAAAATTTTAAAGAAAGATCTTTTTGCTGTTGTTAAAGGATCTATATTATTTCTAAGTACAATTATCGGCATTTAAAAAAACAATTTCTATTATCAAGGATAGTAACATGTATTGTGTTCGGGGTCAATATTACCCCAGGAAAAACAAACACAATTTCAACCATTTGCAACAATTTTATTTGTAAAACAGAACATCATCATCATCAGAACATCAATAAGGAACACATACTGTAACACAAATTTACAAAAAAACACCTTGTCAATTTGAGCATTGAGTCAGGAATTTTTCTATGTACAGTATGCAAATATGTATGTGAAATAGTAAACAAAGTTATAACGTGAGTTTGCCAGAATATGAACAGCATTTTTCTTTCAGGTCACCAAAGGTAAATTCCATCCTTTTGTCTGCACTACTGTGCACATGATGTGCAGAGAATGTGTGTGTGCTCCTTGCAGATGTATTTCTTGCATTTCACACAGGTGTTACTGGTCTTGGAGTCATTTCTGTTGGGACAGACCTGGCACCTGCCACGTTTCTTGCCTGCAGTCTGAACCACTGGTGCAGTTGGGTTGTGTGTCTCCTTTTGGATGTCATTCACAACAGTTGCAGCAGCTGTAGATGCTCTTGGAAGGCTCTGTCTTCTCTTGATATGAGGTTTCACCAGCGCGTAACCCAGCTGCTCCAGGAAAATCCTCCTTCGATTCAGTTTTCCGCTGTTCCAGTCCATGTTTATTTCCCTCCATATTACGAAGGCATTGTAGGCACTCACATCAATGATGTTAAAAAAAATGACAAGGGGCCAACGGGCAGTCATGCGTCGGCAGCTGTATGTGGCTGTGACCTTATCCAGGTTATCAACCCCTCCCTTTGTCCCATTGTAATCCAAGACCATTTGTGGTTTTCTGTCTTCTCTGGTGCTCAGGACAGCATCTTTGTGCATGGTGCTCATCAGCAGGACATTTTTCCCTTTCTTGGGGCAATAGGAGACGACAGTGGCTCTGTCAGTGAAGGCAAACATTGAAGATGTTACCTTCCTGTTCTTCATGGCAAGAAGCTCAGAGGGAAGCTCTGGCTTGTTTTTTCTGACTGTCCCCAACATGGTTACTTTCCGTTTTAGCAGTTCCTCTCCCAGGGCATATGAGGTGAAAAAATTGTCACACGTAATGTTAGGACCATTCAGTCCCTCAGCCATGTCCAGTACCACCCTTATGCCCTGATTTTTTTCAGGTGCTTCCCCAGGGGCTTTGCCAGTGTACACCTGCATATTCCAGGCATAGCTGGACTGTGCATCGCATGCTGCCCATATTTTAATACCATATTTGGCCGGTTTGCTCGGTATGTATTGTCTGAAGGGACAGCGCCCACGAAACGCAACCAGACATTCATCCACAGTCACGTGGGGGCCTGGGTTGTAAAGCAAGGGTAATTGCTGAACCCACTTGTCCCATACATTCCGTATTGCTGCGAGTTTGTCACGCTCTCGTCGGCCCTGTCTTGTTTCTCTGTCATCAAAGTGTATGACACGAGAGATAACATAGAATGTCTTTAGAGACATGGTGGCTGGAAATATTGCCCTTCCAGTGTCAGCATTCCAAAGGCTTGCTGTTGCTTCTCCTTTTGATTTGTACACTCCTGCCAAAATGAGCAACCCAATGTAGGCTTGCAAATTGGTCCCATCCAACTCCTTCCAACTGTCCCCATACACGCGCCTCCCCTCTAAATTCGTCATCTCACGTATATCCTTCTCAATTGATGGTGTTATGAAGAGCTCGAATGCTGACTTTATGTCTTGGACATGGCTGACAGCGTATCTGGTGGGGCCTGGAACCATTTTTATGACATTAGCAGCACTAAGCCTACCCTGTTGTTCAAGTCGGGAGCGGGACCATGATAACTTTCCATTTTTGGAAAGTAACGTCTCTGCTTGTGGTTGAGAGACAACAGGAGCATCTGCACCAAAAGTCTCATTCTCATCAGAGGAGGATGCCTCATAATCAGGATCCTCCTCAACATTATCCTCTGTCTCAGACACATTCTCTTCTATGTCACTTTCAAAGAGCTGTGACAAAACTTCACTGACAGAAAACCTTTTCTTCGAGGTCATTTTCAATTGACAGAGAACATGAAGAGAAACCACACAGAGAATCAAGAGAAATGGTTTAGAAGGCTGCTATGTAAGCTTTTATATGTTAGCTCCTCCCCTAACTGCCAATGTCCTCGCAGGAACCATGAATATCAGAGTTCTCGCGATGTGGGTTATATGCACACCCCACCCCCTCCCCATTTGGCTGGAAATATCAGAGTTCTCGTGGGTATTCTCCCCTCCCCCATGTGCATTATAAGTGGTTCTCGCACTGCAGGTATGGTATGTAAGATTAGGGACCTTTTAAGATTATACATTTGCATATAATAGTCACTTCAATATCATCCTAAACAATCAAAACAAATATGTGTAAAATGTTGACATTTTTATATGTTTTATACAGTTAAAGTAGCCTGGGGTCAAATTGACCCCAAGGAACACTGATGCGTACAAAGTGTGTACAGGACATTAAAAACATATCATCATGTTAATTTTACGTTTACCCATTTGTCCTCATTGAATTAGGAAAAGTCATGAAATAACAAGCAAAAAAAATAATGTCAACCATTTATTTAGATACGTCAAACATTGAATGGGGTCAAATTGACCCCAAGGATAACAGGAGGGTTAATGAGTCAAACAACGTCCCAAACTGAGACATAGACTATTCTATATGCGTGTCGTCTGTTATCTCTGACTTTGCCTCTAACACTGCATGGAGAGGCAGCCAGTGTCAGGAGTAATGAAGTAATGTGTTACCTTGGGTTTCTCCTTCACACTGTAAATTGGGTGCTGATTATTGAGTGATTGTATTACTTAATAATAAGCCATAGCACCAGATGCATCTAGTCTATATAATCATCATTATACGCTGCGATAGCTATTATTCATTTGCATGAAAGTAATGTAACTTATGAGTGCCTACTCAGTAGCTGGGCATCATTTTACATCAATAATACAAAGCTATGTTTTTATTAAAGATTTTATGGAAATATTTGCATGATTTATTATTATTATTTTTTGATTATGTATATGCAAATGCTCTACATCATCCAATTGACATCTCATATTTCTCGATGATCATAATGCCAATATATGGGATTATTCAGTCAGCTGGCAGAAGCTCCACATGGATAGAGACACTGAAGGTCATCCTAAATAACAGTACGAATTGTATTCGCTCAACAGTACTCAGGGGCCAATGCTGCTGTTTTCAGGTAGACGTTTACCAGTTGTTACGATTCCCCTTGGTGTTATGACTCGTCTAGGGGTAGAATGGGGGAAAACGTAATATGCCGCGTCTGTATGCACCGCTGCGCAATGATAAGGCTCTGACAAACGGGTGTAAAAATAATACCCAAAGGTTTATTAACAAATAATAATAATATAAGAAAACATATAGGGAAACAAAGGGGAGGACGCCATAACAAACGGGTACCAAAGCATAGAAATAAACAAAATAACCCCAGCTAATTCTAAAGCCCTAACCTAGTTCCCTAACCCGAATACACAATTTATCGTACAAAAATCTAGCTGTCTGTCCCACCTAAACTAAGCCCATAATTACAAGAGGCGGCACCCGCCTGGGAAACTAGCCTAATGTATTTAAACAATTTACAACTGCGTGATGCGAGGTGTAAGCCCTAGGGCATCTTACTTACATACCTCGCCCTCCCCTGAGTCAAATCAAAATCGGGAAGATAACGAACAAACAGTTTTCTCTGGCAACAAAATAACAAAGGCTATGGTACTTTGGTTTTCTCACACAGGACAATACAGCACACGCAAGTTCAAAAACACGCAAGTTCAAAAGCAATCCTCTCTAACAGAGGAAACGGGAATTTTAAATAGAGCGCACGTCCCTCTGATTGGACACCGGACTGGCTGTAGACGACACCATTTGCCGACAACAGGAGGGGAATACCTGAGAGAGAGAGAGAGAGAGAGAGAGAGAGAGAGAGAGACACACACAGAGGGAGAGAACAACCCGCACAAACGCTATCTTAGGGTACATGTCCGTAACACTCCCACCACTAAAGAGCAAACATATGGGGTTTGTGATACCAAAAAAAAAACAACCACAATTTATTTTAAACAAACGTTGCAAAAAAAATCTACGCGCGTGAAAGCGCGTCGGCCAACACGTTCTCAGAACCCTTCTTATGTTTGATCTCTAAATTATAACCCTGTACCATTAGGGCCCACCGCATGAGGCGATGGTTGTGGTTATACATTCGATTCAAAAAAACTAAGGGATTGTGATCAGTATACACTATAACTGGGAGAACACTAGAACCAACATAAACTTCAAAAAACTGTAGGGCAAGCAACAAAGCAAGAGTCTCCTGTTCTATGGTGGAGTACCGCGATTGACAGTCATTAAATTTGTGAGAATAATAACATACCGGGTGGTCAATACCCCCGGCATCTTCTTGCAACAAGACAGCACCAGCACCAACCATACTTGCGTCCACCTCCAGTTTAAAGGGTTTACTAAAATCTGGGGCAGCGAGAACAGGAGAATTACTAAGCAGCGCTTTGACGCCTTCAAACGCACTTTGACACTCAGCTGACCACTCAAACGGAACAGACGGACTGAGCAAACTAGTCAGAGATGCAACCACAGTGGAAAAGTTTCTGCAGAAACCACGATAATATCCGGCCATACCTAAAAACCTACGCAGTTCACGTCGGGTAGTGGGCGGAGAATAAGCTGCAATAGCCGACACTTTAGCAGTAAGCGTACGGACCTCACCTCGCCCCACCTGCTTACCGAGATATGTAACTGTAGCTTTCCCAAACTCGCACTTGGCGAGGTTTAAGGTCAATGAAGCCTTAGCTAGACACTCAAACACTGTTCTTAAAGAACGTAGATGGTCAGACCACGTTTCGGAATGAACTACCAAATCGTCCAAGTAAGCCGAACAATTAGGAACCTCGGCCAGTACGATGTTTACCAGACGCTGGAACGTCGCTGGGGCATTACGCATCCCGAATGCCATCACGGAGTACTGTAGGAAACTGTCAGGGGTGACAAACGCAGAGATGTCCGAGGCACAAGGAGTTAGTGGAACTTGCCAATAGCCTTTAAGCAAGTCTAGCTTACTGACAAATTTTGCCGAACCAATAGTGTCAATGCAGTCATCTATGCGGGGCAAAGGAAAAGAGTCTGGCACCGTGACAGCATTCACTTTCCTATAATCAGTACAGAACCTGACTGTACCATCAGGCTTTGGGATCAAAATACAAGGAGAACTCCACGGACTGGAACTGGGCATCGCCAGGTTATTCTCCAGTAAATAGGCAACCTCTTTTTTCATTACTAACCTTTTGGCCATGTTGACACGGTACGCATGCTGCTTAATTGGGGCAGCACCGCCAACATCCACGTCATGCTCGAGAACAGTCGTGCGACTGGGGACATCACAAAATAAACAAGGAAAATCGCGAACTAAAACAATAATATCAGCTGTTTGTTCTTCATTTAAATGCTCCAGGTGAGACGGGAGAGATAACAGCATCTCGGTGTTGCACAACCTCGCGCACTGCTGAGGCGTATTACGCAGCACTAAACCATCCTCATCAACATCATTAACTATGTTAAAACCAGGTACCAACGCAGCAGCAGCCACAGAAGAGATAGCGGGCCCTGCCATCTTATCGGTGGAGTGCACAGGTGGAACATCTCTGACATGATAGCGTTTTAACATGTTAATGTGACAGACTCGAGACGCGCGTTTTCTATCGGGAGTCTGCACCACATAGTCAGTGTCACTTAACTTTTTTTTCTATCAAGTAAGGACCTGAAAACCGGGCAGAGAGAGAGGATCCGGGAATGGGCAACAGAACCAAGACTTGGTCACCCGGCTGTAAGACACGATGAACAGCCTTTTTATCAAAACGACGTTTCATTTTTGTTTGTACGGAAGAGAGCGAGCTTTTGGCTAAAGCGCATGCCTCATGCAATCGCTCCCTGAATTGACGGACATATTCTAACACACTCTTGGAACCAGAGTCAGCTAACATAATCTGATCTTTCAGAACTTTTAAGGGACCACGGACTGTGTGTCCGAACACTAATTCAGCAGGACTGAAACCAAGCGATTCTTGTACAGTTTCGCGAATAGCAAACAGTACTAACGGTACACCCTCATCCCAGTCTTTCTCAGTGTCCATGCAGTATTTACGCAGCATGGACTTTAGGGTTTGGTGCCACCTTTCCAAAGCACCCTGGCTTTCGGGATGATAGGCACTGGAAATATTGTGAGATATGGCAAGAGACTGTAACACCCTCTCAAACAACTGCGAGAGAAAATTAGTTCCCTGATCCGTTTGGACTTCTTTTGGAAGGCCAAAAGTGGAGAAATATTTCACTAACACTTTTATCACAGCCTTAGCAGTAATGTTTCGCATGGGGATTGCCTCTGGGTATCTAGTAGCAGTACACATGATTGTTAATATATACTGATTACCGGACTTTGTTTTAGGTAGCGGACCAACACAATCAACGATCACTCGCTCGAACGGCTCTCCCATGACAGGGATTGGGTGGAGAGGCGCCGGCTGAATTACCTGGTTTGGTTTGCCGGTTATTTGGCAGGCATGACAAGTACGGCAGTACTGTGCTACATCTGATTTCATACCAGGCCAAAAGAAATGATGGAGTACGCGATCATACGTTTTGGTGACCCCTAAATGCCCAGACCACGGGACATCATGGGCCAGTGACAACACTTGGTTACGAAATGCTTTAGGAACCACAATCTGAAATACAGTGCTCCACTCGGTACCAGCACGGGGATTCCACTTCCGCATTAAGAGACCATTCTCAAGAAAGTAAGCTACCTTTTTCGTTTTTGCGTCTTCTGGACTACTAGCTGTGGCAAAACAGTTCGCTAGGGTAACATCCTCAGTTTGCGCAACTATGAGCTTTGCATGGGTAACTGGTAGCATCATCTCACCAGTATCGGATACTTCCTGGTGCACGACGCTCTCAGTGTCGGGACACATAAGAGTCACAGGAGGAGAAACGGGAACATTCTCACTGGAGAACAGCGGGGCGAGCACCGTGTCAGCCAAGCCAATGACGTCATGCCATCGACGCGACTGAGCACGCGTCACCACACACGCAGGGAAAACCTCATCGTCAGTGCTACAGTGTGCGTCAGGAGTATCCAATACTTCAATAACAGGCAACACTTTTCCTCCCGCTATGTCATTTCCCAACAACATAGACACCCCCTGAACGGGGAGCTGCGGCTGCACGCCTACTTTAAAACGTCCACTAACCAAATCAGATACCAAGTGAACTTGGTGTAAGGGAACAGGCGCACAACCCATGTCAACGCCCTGCAGTATTACATTCCAACCACAGTACGACTGCTCAGACCAGGGCAACACATCCCTGAGAACTAGGGACTGCGCAGCACCCGTGTCTCGTAATATTTTTATCGGTTTCTGATCCTTTGGGTCACCGGTAAATGAAACAAATCCCTGAAATATGAACGGCTGATAGGTGGGATCAGAAGGGACAGTAACACCGCTGGAACCAGAACTGTTCTTCACTAAATTCTTTGTAGGCCCAACTCTCTTAGTTAAGCCAACACTTTTGGTGGTCAGACTCGGAGGCGCTGTTTTTTTATTTTTCAACGTGAGACAGTCAGCAATAACGTGTCCTACTTTGTGGCAATAATAACACTCACGCACCTCCTTCTCCTTCGAGTTTCGATTCACCCCTGAACTCCGATTTTGTTGTGAATTAGGATGACTCTCTACACTTCTAATCTCATTTCGAGATGTGGAAAACACCGTTTTGTGAGTCAAAACAAACTCGTCCGCAAGCACCGCGGCCAGGGATAAAGACATCACTTTTTGCTCATTAAGATAAATTACCAAACGTTCTGGAAGACTGTTCTTAAACTCCTCCACCAAGATTAACTCGCGAAGGGAATCATGATCAGTCACCTTAGTTGCTGAGCACCACCTGTCAAAGAGTGTCTCTTTCTCTCGAGCAAACTCAACGTATGTTTTATTTGTTGACTTCTTGTAATGCCTGAACTTCTGTCTATAGGCTTCAGGCACCAGCTCATACGCACGCATCACAGCGTTTTTAACGCATTCGTATTTCAGACTATCTTCAAGCGACAAAGCAGACACAACCTCCTGAGCTTTACCGAACAGTTTGCACTGCAACAGTAGCGGCCACATCTCCTTCGGCCACTTTAGGGTTGAGGCAATACGCTCAAAAACACTGAAATACGAGTCAACCTCTGTCTCTCTAAATGGGGGAACTAACGAAATGTTCTTTCGAACATCAAACCTGTCTATCTGAGAAGCCGGTGACGTAGGTAATACAGAAGCGGAGGACACGTCATCCGACGACCGCTGTGCTTGAGCCAAGGCTATTTTTTCCTCCTTCTCAAGTCGCCGAATCTGAACGTCGGCTTCCAGTTCAATTTTTCTAATCTCCAATCGGAGATTACACTCCCTCTCAGCCTCAGCCTGCTTGCTCTGCGCCTCTATTTGCAGGCGGGCCAGGCGTACTTTAAGACGCAGATCAGCACCTGTTACTGAACGAGATGGCGTGTGAGAGGGCGTAAACAAAGAAGATAGTGGCTCAAAACGTGGCAAGGTGGCTGGCGGTTTATCCTCCATATCAGACACCTCTGAGTCAGCATCAGGCTCCCTCATAACCTGGTCGCCCATTCGTGAGGACGGAGAAAAATGCGGACTAGAAGTAGCTGGCTCAGCAACAACCTCACCAAGCACCTGCTGTTCAACTAAACCGGCCAACACTACCTGCTTTAGCTCTGCCTTCACCAAGCTCCGCGATACAGAGATTTCATAGTGATTCGCAATACCAAACAGGTCCACCTTGCGACACTGGTCCAATAAGTCGACCGACGGGGCCTCTATAAACAATTGTACCAAAGAAACAGCCATAATCAATACAGTGCATACGCTAGTCACTACGGCCAACCACACGCAACTAAACACTAACCAAAGCACAACAACACATACAGACACGAACGTGTAGGAATTAAATCCCGGACGGGACCCCACTCATGTTACGATTCCCCTTGGTGTTATGACTCGTCTAGGGGTAGAATGGGGGAAAACGTAATATGCCGCGTCTGTATGCACCGCTGCGCAATGATAAGGCTCTGACAAACGGGTGTAAAAATAATACCCAAAGGTTTATTAACAAATAATAATAATATAAGAAAACATATAGGGAAACAAAGGGGAGGACGCCATAACAAACGGGTACCAAAGCATAGAAATAAACAAAATAACCCCAGCTAATTCTAAAGCCCTAACCTAGTTCCCTAACCCGAATACACAATTTATCGTACAAAAATCTAGCTGTCTGTCCCACCTAAACTAAGCCCATAATTACAAGAGGCGGCACCCGCCTGGGAAACTAGCCTAATGTATTTAAACAATTTACAACTGCGTGATGCGAGGTGTAAGCCCTAGGGCATCTTACTTACATACCTCGCCCTCCCCTGAGTCAAATCAAAATCGGGAAGATAACGAACAAACAGTTTTCTCTGGCAACAAAATAACAAAGGCTATGGTACTTTGGTTTTCTCACACAGGACAATACAGCACACGCAAGTTCAAAAACACGCAAGTTCAAAAGCAATCCTCTCTAACAGAGGAAACGGGAATTTTAAATAGAGCGCACGTCCCTCTGATTGGACACCGGACTGGCTGTAGACGACACCATTTGCCGACAACAGGAGGGGAATACCTGAGAGAGATAGACAGAGAGAGAGAGAGAGAGAGAGAGAGAGAGAGAGAGACACACACACAGAGGGAGAGAACAACCCGCACAAACGCTATCTTAGGGTACATGTCCGTAACACCAGTGACAGCTCTCTTCAGCACAGTTTGGTCTGGTAAATGGAAGCAATGTTCATGTTCAACTTTAGTTATTGACAATGACATGAATGTAATTGTTTTGTGATCAAGACCTCTAAATTCGTTTTTACGTCATCAATTAAATAAAATAATATTTAGATAGCGTTTTTGCGAGACGCCTGGCGCAGCAGTCAGCTTTGAGGTAACAGAGGCTGACCTCTTGGATGGATTCCAACCGCTTATTTTTATCCGTCCTCTTCTCCTCGGTCCTCGCCTGACCCGAAAATCGATCGAGGTTCGCCATCTTTAAGGACATTCCAAACCGCTAAATGCTCCTGGGAAGAGCGACGAGTGGGGAACGAGGAGGCTCCCGGAGGGTGCTTCGGTGAGGAAACACAAGTGTAGCCTTTGCGGAATCCTTTTCTCGGAACGCGTGACGTGTAGGCTATAAATTGTACACCACTCTTCACGTCTCCCATGTCGCAGGCACACCCCTACAAAAATGCAATTTTACCGTTCCTTTCCATTTATTATCAAGCGCTAATCCATATGACAATCGTTCTTTATAACTAACAAAAGCACCGTTTATTCGTGAAACAATAAGCTAAAAAGCATTATAATTAAGCAGGTGAGCATCATATGACGCTAACGCTTGATTGATCAAGGACGTCCCATTTGCCTAATGCATTTGTCAGTTGTATCTGATCCTTGCATCCTTTCCTCGCGTCCTCCGCCCAAGGAAAGGATGCAAGGAGTAAAAATAAGCGATTGGAATGAACCCATAGCCTATCATCAACTTTAAGTTCACGGTACAGCTAATATCGCTTATCCAAGCAGGAGCTACCTCTTTGTCAAACGACAGCTAGCCTGCCCTCCTAATTTAAACACTAGTAGCTAAAACGACAGTTAGCCTAGTAATTTGAATACCGGTATTTTAGTGAGTTGCAATCAACATGTCTGAGCCACGTAAATTTGAAAGTGGTTGTCAAAAAAGAAAAGCACAGAAACTCAAGGAGCAGGAACAGCTTTAAAAAAAAAAAGATTCTTAAACTTACGTGATATTTCGCCAAGCCTCTTGCTGAGTTGCCTGTGGAAAAAGAAAAACAGCGCCACAGAGCTTGACCTAGCCACAAGTAGCAGCGCTGCTAATCCTCCAGCAGCAGAAGCAGTAGCCTACTTCCAAGCCCAGCATCACTCACTAGCCCTGCTCCCAACAGCACATCAGCCAACCCAGACAATGTACCAGTCGAACAACCTAGCGACGTGAACGCGTAGGCTACTCCAATATAACAGCAGCCAACCCCGGAGAATCGACCTTTGAGTTACCTAGCTAATGCTAATGATGTAGCCGCAGCTAGCCACCCCAACAAGATAATGATGTAGCAGCAGCTATCCACCGCGATCAAGCTGCCAGGTCAAACGTGCATGTGGATCCATACAGTAGGCTACAGATCCAGCATACTGGCGTAATAATATTAATTAAGATGTGCGGACTTATTGGGCGAGTAACATTAAAGGGCCAGAATAAAAATGCTGACTTCCAAGAGACAATAACATCAGAAGAGGTGTTTTTCAAAAACTTTATTCAACCGAAAACTTGAAAATATGGAGAAATGAGGAGAAATGAAGAGAAGAATATGACATTGCTGCAGCTGCTGAGCTAAAAGGAATCTACAGGCTGTGTTCCCAAGTGTGGACATTGCAGGAGGTGAGTGACCTGCTCCGGGCCCTGGATTTCAGACATCACCTTGGATTTTGCAGCGAAAAACCAGAAGGAAAGGCTTTTAAGGTAGGCCTTAATTTGCTGTGTTTGTTAAATAGCGACAGCTACTACTTAGACCGCTGTTCGATTGCATGTCGGTGCCACCTTGTTAACGGTTGGATTGTGAATTTGACCGGTAGAGTGTGCCCTCTCTTGACGAGTTGAGTGAGCGACTTTTGTTCATTGTTTTGTGCTACAATTCAGATTTGCCGTTGCAGTCTGATAGTAAAACGTGACACTCCTGTTTGTACCGCAGATGGTACTTCAGTAAAATGTAGCGGCGTTATCTTTATGAATATGCAGTAAACAATCAAGTTACTTTGTTTTCGTGTAGAAATATGTGTGTTTTGGACGGGGTAGGGATTTGGGGGTCCAGAAAGGTGGGCAGCCCAGGAGCCTATCATTGGTTAATCCGTGCCTGCCTGCACTCTGACCTCTCTGATAACATCATGGACCAGGTGGGTGTACTTCGTACGAGGCAGGATTACTGAGTTAGCTACCAGAAAATAAGATATCAAGAGTCTTTTGATGTTGTTGGGTCACAGACATCAGGAAGTCATGGCATGCAAAGGATATGCGACCAAATATAAAACATTATTACTTTATTCTATATATGAATGCAGGGGTGCCAATAATTATGGCACAGGTGGTTTTGTTAAAAATGATTATTTCTTGATGAGGGATTTTTTTTCTCTCATAATAAATTTACTTCCATTAAAGATTGGATTTTTCTATTTTTTTCAGTGTGAGATCAAGCTAATTCACCAAACAATGAATTTTTATAACCCTTTTTACTCATCTTTACCAGGGTGGAGGGCACTGTACTTGTGAAGGACCATTCATAGAAAGTGATATTTACACCATATGACCACAACCAAAAAAGGGTTTGTTTTTATATTTTCATGTCGCTGGGCATTGCATTTCTATGGTGTTTACCTGCTACAGCTAAGCGGGATCCTCTTCATTATTAGCAACCTGAGCTAACAGATGCGCGTAAGCCTCATCACTGTTTATCACAGTCCTTGACCTGAACAGGAGGAGACGACGCTGGGCTGGATGCCACTTCCTCTTACCATGTGACAGTAAAGCGGGTTTTAATTTCTCTCCCGGTCACATCTGTTTCTGGCGTGCAGTCAACAGAGGGCAGATTGATGGGGGGGGGGAGGGGGGCGGGGGCTGGGGTTGGGATGATAACGAGAGAGGAAATAGTAAACGTCCGCTGTTAATTTAGAGCCTCTGTCTTGGAGGTGAGAGTGGGGATGGCGCAGGCGTTTGCGGGGGATCTATGGTGTCGATTATATGAACCTAAGTCCCTTTTATGTCTCTGATCGCCAGACGAGGAGCGTTCCACTTTATCACTGCCAGCAACATGGAGAGGCCAAGGTGGGGGAGATTTACTGCCCTCGTCTGAGTACAATGTGCTATTTCATTAACCTAATATATTCAACAAGGGCTATAAAATGTGCCTCAGACAGACCCTCCTCTGCATGCCTGAATTCAGACACCCTGACCTGGATTCATGGCGGCCTGCTTCCGGTTTTATTTATTATTCGGCGAGTTGTGGCCATATTCGTGCGCGAGTTTATATTTTGGGTGATTCAACCCCCCTTTTTTTATGTGGAGGTGTAAAGTTGGACAGGAAGTTTAGCTCCTGAGACTCGTTAACATTCCAAAGGAAGAATGATATGAAAGGCTTTGTGGAATAAATGAGGATTGCTTTAAGAATCTAATGCGGATTCCATGGAATGGCTTTGTGCCTGCATAAAAAATAACTAAGGCCCAGATTTAATCAAGCCGTGCGAGTTATGGCCAACGTGCAATTCAGTTATGTTCAATCTGTCCCCTGATGTGCTCAGGGCGACACATTACTTTAGGTATTTCCCGAATCAAAATGGGATGTTCTCTAATACCAAGTTCCACTTTCTATTGCCGTGATTTCACCTTGACTGTGAGAAGCAGATTTGGGGACATGCTGTTTTAATAATTCCTTACACAGCAAGGCAATTTTCTCCATTTAAAAAATATTCTTAGCTGATTTTTACTGACAGTGACAACCATTCCAGTGGCTTTTCATGGTCAGCCTGGAGGTTTTGTGGAGAGCAGAAGCAACAGTGGAAAGGGTGATTTTTTTAAAAATATTTTTTTTTGCCAGGCACACACATAGACATGTGCCCAGCATGGAAACAATGGTGACTTTGTACGTACATTTATGTATAGTGCACTGTAACAACAAAAACAACGTTGCTGTGCTATTATTCAAAGCTTAAGAGTTACTTACAATCAATTCAAAAATGCAGGTTAAGCTTTGGCCGGGGCGCCTGTCTCTGTACACTTTTATTCAATTTCCACTGACCCTTGGCACAGCTCCACGTTGAACTGCTGATGTAACAATAAGAACGGTGAGAGAGACAGATGCACAGCCAGACGAGATCAGGGTGCATAATTAAATCATGATGCCATGATGTAACCTCACAGTGTACACATCATGACAAGTCCAATCCAATTTAACCGCCGATACGTTTTATCTCTCGAGATATATCAGAGTAATAGAGTTGGTAACGCCATGTGTTGAGATTCCCTCTCCCAGGGTCCACTGTGACTTCAAACCTGTCCCTGACCAAAATTGATATCTCTACTCAACAACCTCCTTAAAAACCAGAGGGATCAGATTGCTCACCTCGGGTTGATCGGTTTCAGGAGTAAGTTCATTAAGTAGCGTTTGATAACTACCATTAAAGGGAGACAACCAAATCTCTACACATAATTAGAGAAGAAACGCAGAGAAATTTTATATCTTTTTTTTTTTTATGGGTGAAACCACCGCTCAGTCCAAACCTTCCATAATTATCGATATAATTATACTCATGTTTCTGGCAGCAATGCAATTTTGTGTATTGAGTATTAAATTGTGTTTAGTTTGAATTATTATTTACATTTGTGAATAGTGAGAGCACTGTGCCTTTGTTTAGGAATGCCCGTGTGTGCACTGGCTTTTGTGCCAGCTGAGCTTCATTAAATGGCTTTGATTGAGCAGTTGATTGAATTGTGGCCTGCATTCCAGACCTCTTGAGAGAAGTGCTTGGAGAAATAAATGTACTTTTAAAGAAGTTTGTGTTAATAAAGATGAAGGTATTTAAAAACTTGTGAATTAGTGCTGAATGCGATTAGGCCTGCTAAATCTATTGATTAACACATAAATAATTGTTATTAAACGTTCAAGACAAATTGAATAAACAAAAACATTTGAAGCTAATTCTTACGCAAAAAAGCAGCCTGGCTGGTGCATCTTCTGCCAGTTCAGGAAGGCGAAGGCTGGCCTGTTAATGATAAAATAGGATTGTTTTTTATAAATAATAGTTTAGGATATAGCATGCCTGAAAGACTTCAGAATGCTACAATGTTTCAGCTCTGCACATGTAGGTTATGGCATCCTCAATAAAAACCTGGTGGACTATTGTACAGCACAAGCCAACCATTTCATTCTAAAGTTAGGCTAATTATCTCTGATAAACCTTTTATTAATAATGGCTAAAAATGACCAAGGCAAACACGAGTGGCATGTCAGAAAATGACCTGAGGCAGCAGCCACATAATCTATATAGAGGGATAACGTGGAAGCAGGCGAGTGTGTGCGGAGCAAAAAGCTATTGTGTAACCGCTGGGACACTTTGTGCCTGGCTTGTTAGCACATATTGCCACCCACGACGATCAAGAGCAATGAAGTGTGATGTCACCGGTGGTAACATCTGTTCAGATTTCCAGTGACAATTTCACTACGAGAATAAGATCTGGAGGCTTGAGAATAAACATCGACTGTAGAGTAATTGTTGCTCATGGAACTTTGGAGTACTCTGTTCCTCCCAGTAAGATGTAATGTGTGTTTATCTGTCTCTCTCAAGCACATTTTAACATTCAAACTGCCTGGCCGACGATTACAATGCAAAAGACAATTGTTTCATAGTTATTATGATAATGAATAACAAGGATCTTCTTTTTGGGATGAAAATACATTTTTAATATTCCAGTGGGCATAAGTCCTGTGCCCTCCCTCCTCCCTCTCTCCCTCCCTCCCTTTCTCTCTCTGTACAACAAAATGGATTGATCTTGAAATGCTGCTGGATCTATTTTTCTTCTTGCTTCTAAAAAGCCCCATAGCTTGCCCAGGATTGGGGCCAACTGACCAGGGACTACACCCAGAATCGAGCCCCACAGACCAATCAGCCACACCGAAAATATGGTCGCTCTGCCCAGAGCCCACACCCAGAGAAGGGTTCTACTGATCAGAGGCCACACCCAGAGAAGGGTTCTACTGCGGCAGTGTAGTATAATGGTTAAGGAGCTGGACTTGTAACCGAAAGGTTGCAGGTTCGATTCCCAGGTAGGACACTGCCGTTGTACCCTTGAGCAAGGTACTTAACCTGAATTGCTTCAGTATATATCCAGATGAATGGATTCTACTGATCAGAGGCCACACCCAGAGAAGGGTTCTACTGATCAGAGGCCACACCCAGAGAAGGGTTCTACTGATCAGAGGCCACACCCAGAGAAGGGTTCTACTGATCAGAGGCCACACCCAGAGAAGGGTTCTACTGATCAGAGGCCACACCCAGAGAAGGGTTCTACTGATCAGAGGCCACACCCAGAAAAAGGTTCTACTGATCAGAGGCCACACCCTGCCGGCCAGAATCTCCGGAATGATTACAGTTTGTTGGACATATGATAAAAAAACGGCCATATCTATTTCCTATGCAGGCAGGTGCCTTTAATGATGTAGCCTAACAACATATGTTACAGCATAGTATTATATTTTGGACTGAAAACTATTTGAAAATAAAGGAATAATATAAAAATTAAATATAGCAGCTTCGCCTTGCACAAGCGGATGAATTACATTAAAATCACGCATTTGGTGTGCGTGACTGCGTGTGTAATGTTTTCTCAACAAAATAAGTTGTCTTGATTTTGCATCATTAGTTTAATAGAACACATTTTTCTTCAGAATAACGAGCAATAACCTTACTCCAAGGCAAATTGCAGAGTTGCGGAAGATGCTATAAGGAAAAGAGCCAGTAACGACACGTGACAATTGGAATCCGACCTAACGTTAACAAACAACGCTTTCGGGAAAGTCAGACCAGATTTTCGCATCTTAACCATGTGTATTTCTCTTTCCATTCAGTCCTGAAACCTCTCGTTTTGTTACCTGCAGGCAGTGAGTGCAGGGGGAACTTTCACTTCTAGCTCTTGGTCAGCTAATCTAGCCTGCATGTCATTATTTATATTAGTGTTAGAGCCAAAATATGTACTAAGAGAAGATTGTTCAGACATTATTGAATGCTAGCTCACAAGCAGCTACACCACACATACTAGGCTTGACATTACGTTACTGCAAGCTCCGCAGAGGGCCGTGGGACCGACGATTTGAAATAGCGGATTTCGTGAGAGTAGCGTTGTCTGATTTGCAGTGATAATAGACCTAATGAGAAATTGTCGTGGTTTTGAGACTGTTAAATTATATGTTAAATTACTCTATTGCAAAGTAAAATTATTTATTAATTTATTTTTTACCAGCCTGAATGTCCAGAGGGAATTACATTTCCCGGCCTTTGTCTTAAAAAAACGGTCAAAACCGGCAATTGCCAGCCTAACGCGACCCCTGGGCATACCCAAAAAAGAGTTCTACTTACCAGAGGCCACACCCACAACAGAAGTGTCGACTGCTGACATCTCCCTTGCTTTGCCTCATGGCCTTAAATCCCTGTTACACTCACTATTACAGTTTTATACAATCAAATAAGTACCAACCAATCACAGCTACCGATGTTCCGTGGTGAACCAGGAAGCACATTTCAGATTGGCCACTTAAGCAAAAAAAATCTAATTTATAGTAGCATATTATTGGAGAGGCATATAGGTCAAAGGAAATTATGTCCACAGTTCATACTTGACCCATTGATGTCATAAGTGTAACACATGAATTTATGAATACGATTAATTACAATGAAAAACTATTTAATCCACTGTTCTGTCTCACCCATAACAGGTATGCACCCGCCACTCTTACTTTTGATATTAGAATGGATAGACATTTTGTCTGACACAGAAGAATAACACAGTTAAAGTATTTTTTTTGTTAATTGTCCTATATATTCATAATTAAAAGTGAGATATAAAGTGATGGGTAGGCCCTCTGTGGTATACTGTCAAACGAACACATTTTCAGAATTACTTAGAAAAAAGTATTCCAAAGCACCATTTCAGCTTGAGACAGCAATGCAGGGCTACCTCCGCCAGCATCCTTCTACTGAACTCTGCGCTGACGCAACTAATCATTAATGTGTCAAAACTGACTATGCATATTGCTGTGACAGTCTTGCCAATCCGCCACGCGGTATTGAGAGCAATTTATACGCCCTACTTTTAATTTCCACATGATAAGTTATGCAACTTGGTTGACAGCCGAAAGTAACGCACAGATGCTTTGAAAACCACGATGTGGGGAAATAGCACGGTGGGGTATCGTGCTGTAACCGATGTTCGGCGTTATGGTAAATTATGACTGCTCTTATTTCTCACGCGCTGGGTAATCTTTGCACAATGCATATAATCTGATGTATTTCATGATGGGAAGTATGGGAATGAGTGATACTGTGTTTTCACCCTTTGTTCCTTTCGTTTTTTCTTACCCACGATCCTCGCAGTGGTGACTGCTGCCGCTGAATCACACAGAAATGTGTAGATTCACACGGAGAGCCCTGGGATCCATTTGCTGCTCTAGATCACTGGTTGTAGATCCAAATTACATGTGAGACAGAGTTGTAACCTAAAGCAATTACAGTCAAAACTAGCCCTATAAATCGGTTTATAAACATGCCACATAACATGTAACACAATAAGTGAGCTTCTTTAAGGAATGTAAGACTTTTGCAATCCTGACAGGTCACACTATATTTGGTAACACTTAATTTGAAGGGTCCTTCATGAGAGCTATATAACTTCTTCATATGCACTACATGGCACATTCATAAGCACTATAAACATTTATAAGTGCTTATGTCACTGACCGCAAATGCATATGGTGTGTTATGTCAACATTGATGCAGCAAGTGACATGACCATGACTTACCAAATGCAATGACATGAGATCTTTATGCCAAATATGTAATTCCACTTGGTATGTCATGGTAATGTCACTTGCTGCATCAATGTTGACATACCACACCATATGCCTGTTTGCGGTCAGTGACATAAGCACTTATGAGTGGTTATGTAGTGCTTATGAATATGCTATGTAGTGTGTATGCAGAAGTCATATAGCTCTTAAGAAGGACCCTTCAAATGAAGTGTTATCCTATATTTTGATGCAGAGTCAACGCCTGCAATGCGCTATAATGAACTAAGGAGAGGGCGAGCCTTTTGTTACGATGACATTTTGTGAGTATCTTCTCACTTTTGTGAGTATCTTCTCACTTTCAGTGCTTACTGATTTCTCAGCTGTGACTCTGTTGCCTGCCTTGTTTGGGGGTAATGGGTTTACTAGTCTAAAATACCTATTTACATGACTTATATTGTATAATCTCTGGCGAAATGTACCTAATACAACCATGATGCGTCTGTACGCAAAATAAAGAAATCACTGATTAGATAGAATAAAATGTGCTAAACAGTCTATATTATTTCTAAGCATGAAAGAGCTTTGATTCATTCATAGCAATTATTACATTAAAATTAAATTGTACATGTAAGTGGTGTGTAAAATATATTCACAATGTTTGACTCATACTGGGTGGTGGTGCAGTGGTTAGCACTGTCGCCTCACAGCAAGAAGGTACCGAGTTCGAATCCCAAACATTCAAAACGTTGCATGTTCTCCCCATGTCCGTGTGGGTTTCCTCCGTGTACTCCGGCTTCCTCCCACAGTCCAAAGTCATGCAGGCTAATTGGAGACTCTAAATTGCCTATAGGTATGAGTGTGGGAGTGAATGGTGTGTGCCCTGTGATGGATTGGCGACCTGTCCAGGGTGTATTCCTGCCTCTCGCCCAATGCATGCTGGGATAGGCTGGAGCCTACCCGCAACCCTGACCAGGTTAGATGATGGATGGATGGATGACTTATACTGAAATCGTAACGTTGCTAGCTACTCTAAAGTGAAAGAACAAACAGGAAGAACACACTGTGATAGCAGCATAACTGCGGGGCTGAATTGTAATTCAGGTAATACAGATGGTTCTCCATAAAAGGTCCCCTTTAAAGACTCTGTGCCCTGTGGACATCTGCACTTTAGCGGTAGCGCCCCGCTCCCCAACTGCTAAATACAAGTTTCCTCTACAGCAGTAATCAAGCGGGACCTTTACCAGGGTGGAATGCTATGACAGCTGGGGTCTGGGATCGGTATTTAAATACGAAGTTGACAGCGATCAATTTTACTGCTCAGACACAGTTTCCTCAGAAGAAATGAACCGTCAAAAAAACCCCCCCAAAAAAAGAAAACCCTTGGTAATATGATTATGGGGTGCAGCAGTCATAATTCACCCTGACTCCACATTTCGGCACCATTCTGGGACACTGAGCACATGATTTAAGGGTGCCTAAAAACTTTGTAGTAATGAATTGTGCTGAAGTTTCAAATGGAGAATCAATGCACTCGGGTGTATCTAATTGGCGTGTACATGATGCTGATCTTGGCAAATGGCGGCACGGATGACTTTAGTCTGCCTTTACAGATTCAATTGCATTTCCCTTCTGAAAACACTTTCTCCTAAATAGAGCTGCATGCACAGAACTATGAAAAAAAAATGGACATCAATTCAGGTATGGCTGCTTTTCTCAGCACAAGGCCTAACAAAGTAATTAAGCCCAAATTATCAATAAGGGGGCGATGCAAAAGAAAATGGGTAATTATACCTTGATCTGCGCATAATTTTTCTGGGAAAAAAAACCCATTATCATATCCATTTTTTGTTGCAGCAATTGAATACAATTTTGAGTCATAGTTAACTCTATCTTTATAAAACATGTGAATCACAAAAGCATTACATTTCAAACGCGTACAATAGGATGCGTCTATTTCATGGACTGCAGAGCATATTCACGTATGCATATTTGTACTATTCATAATTTCATAATACATTCAGTACAATAATGCTAAATTATGTGTGTATACCTCTGCAAAAACGTTTTTGTGATGCTTTTGAATGCTTTATGTAGATTTATGAAGTGAAGGTACATCTTTTCCCAATTTTTTAAGAATAAATTAAGAAGGTGATGCACTGCCAGGCATGTCATTCTGCTAAAACACTGTGTTCAGTGTCATTATGTTACAGTTCGGCATCAAATCCGGATTCTGACAGTGCTGACAGTCGCCGGCAGGCCCACAGCAGGGCCAGTTTCAGGCATAGGTGATATAGGCTGTCCCCTACGGCATCATCTCCATCTATATTGGGGGGGGAGTGTCTACTTACAATCCCCCCCCATCTCACCCACCCCCCACTCTGCGATCTTGTCTAGGGTTTTGCAAAGGGTTATAATTGCCTGTAGCCTCTAGGGATGGTTTCAGCCCGATGGATCGGTCCTTTCTGTGACCCTTCGGATAAATTGAAGGCATGCAGTTGCGTGTGAGGAACAGGTGCGTGTGAGGAACAGGTGCGTGTGAGGAACAGGTGCGTGTGAGGAACAGGTGCGTGTGAGGAACAGGTGCGTGTGAAGAAATTGTCGGTGCGAGATGAAAGAACAATCCCAAAGACCAAACCTGTCTTTTATCTGGTGATGCTAAGGGCATCTTCCTGTGGGATTGGCAGCCACAGTTTGCATCGTCTATGGAAATAATTTGATACAAGGACCTTGGGGCACATTTAACTTCGCCGAATCACTGTTTTAGTATGATGAGCCACCCTACGCGCTCAACTACAATCATTCATACAGCAACTTCCTCAAAACATCCCCCAAACAAGGCTCCTTCACTCCAGAAGTGGACATTATTATTTACTAATCTACAGTTTGAGCAAGGACTTACCTCTCGGATTTGAGTATTAAATGCAACAAAAAGGCTTATTCACATTTCGGAGAAGGCCTTATCCAGAGACGCTTTAAACAGGTTATATATTTTTACATTCAATCCATATATAATACATATATATATATATATTGGATGTTTACTGAAGAAATTCAGGTTAAGTACCTTTGCTCAAAAGTACAATAACAGTGCCCCATCTAGGAATCAATCCTGCAGCCTCCGAGTCACAGGCACAGTTCACAAAGGTTTACGCTGCATATCAATTCATCTGAAAGGGGTTTTGGTGTTGGCAGTGTGGTCTGGGAACCAATGGGACTCTCAGGAAGAGATGCACGAGCGTGCCTTCCTCCCACAGGGTGTTTTTCTGTTCACCGCAATGGATATTGAAAAATAATGTTATCGTGCTCATAGAAAGGCCGTGTAGACAATTTAAAGGGGCAGCGATATGGGGCGTACTTCATCTTGCACTATGCAATTCTATTACTTGGGTTGCGCAAGGGGTCATTTGTCTTTACTGACGGCGATGTCCAGTGCGATAAGATCTCCGGTGAGGTGGGTTCACAGATGATGCCATTCATTTTGGGTCCGGCTCAGAACAGATATTGTTCCAATTATAGGCTTATCTCAATCAAAGTAAAGAAAAATATGTTTGGGGGAGATGTACTTCTTGTCAATTAGCCTCTCTATTTGCTTGTTACATTTTCTGATTTGGAAATGCAATCAAGATGGCAAAGATGGCAGAAATCAGAGGCTGTTCAGTAGATAAGCCAAAGCAAGAACATTCTGGATTGTGCTATTTTCACTGTGTTAATTTAATTGCGTGACTGAATGAAGATAGGCTGGTGGTGTAACTAAAGAGCATTGATTTTCTCATTCCTTTATGCACTGGAGAGCTGCTGCAGCTGCCTATTTCTGTTCTTTCATCAATCTCTATTCTTCCATCATAAATGCATCGGATAGTCTCTGTTCTGGGCAGCACATTCCAGAGTATGCATACTTTTAAAAGGCGTATGATCACACACATACTTTTTCTATTGTAAATAGCACATATAATATCTACCAAATGATAAAACTGCAGTACAGCCATCAAGCAGTGTTTATCAATAAGTTTGCACAAAGTGCATATTATAAACGGAAAGGTCACGTGGATGCCGTTGCCTCTGTTCTCTGCTGGTGCCATTGATACAGGGTTGTTAGCTCGTTAGCTCACTAAGGGCCAGATTTGCTAAGGAAATAGTCGCAGCCAAAAACAGAAGCGCTATATTGCGGCTCTGCTGCGGTTGCAGATACCGTCACATTAACGATCGACTTACCAAGACTGGTTATAATTGTGCTATCAAATAAATGAATCGCCCTCATTCGCAATTGTGTGGTAGAAGATGCCCATGAAGGGTCAGAAACAACATGGCGTGCGTGTCCAGATTACAATGCGCTAAGAAAGGCATGAGCACATGTAACTAGGTATCACGTTTAGTAAATCCGACGTAGATTTGCGACCCTGTAGCATCTGCTTTTGTGTTGGAAAAGCAGTCGCAATCCTTTAGTAAATCTTTCCCCTCAATGTGTTAAAATGTAGGGGTTAAAAAAGCGTTGAAATTGGTCAGTATTGTTTTCAATACATTTTTAAATGTCAGTGTTACTGTTACTGAACTAAACACTTATACATTGCTGCATTATCTTTTTCCTATTCAGATTATGCATAAAAAGAAAAGTTACCCATTGCTTACAAAACGAGTGGATTGCTTTGACGTGGTGTGGCTGAACAGAACAGCCACACCACACCACACCTTTAGAGATGTGGCAGTTTTCCCCACAGTGTACTGTTGCTGCCTTGCCTGGTTTCACCACACTGTCCTATATCCGTTTCACGTGGCTGAACGAGGCCTGAGCTCTGCTGTTCGACACGGCCACGGCTGAGACCGCGACATCGACTGCAACCGCTGAGAGACATGGCGCGGAGATGAGGGCGGGTAGCGGGGTCACTTAGGGGGATATAGTTTATAATTCGGAGCGGTTGGCCCTCGATGGAGAGGGGGGGGTGTATGTGTGTCCGGCGCTGGGAGTGGCACAGCTGTCTGCTAATTAGGAGCCGTTTCTGGTAATGCCAATCTCCGCCCGGAGCCACACGCCCTTCCCCTGCCTCCCTATGACCCTGCGCCTCCCCATCCCTTCACTCTATATTCTCTATGACCCTGCGCCTCCCCATCCCTTCACTCTATATTCTCTATGACCCTGCGCCTCCCCAACCCTTCACTCTATATTCTCTATGACCCTGCACCTCCCCATCCCTTCACTCTATATTCTCTATGACCCTGCGCCTCCCCAACCCTTCACTCTATATTCTCTATGACCCTGGGCCTCCCCAACCCTTCACTCTTTATTTTATATTGCCGTGCGCCACCTCAACCCTTCATTCTTTATTATCTATGACCCTGCACCTCCTCAACCCTTCACTCTGTATTCTCTATGACCCTGCGCCTCCCCAACCCTTCACTCTATATTGTCTATGACCCTGGGCCTCCCCAACCCTTCACTCTTTATTTTATATTGCCGTGCGCCACCTCAACCCTTCATTCTTTATTATCTATGACCCTGCGCCTCCTCAACCCTTCACTCTATATTCTCTATGACCCTGCGCCTCCCCAACCCTTCACTCTATATTGTCTATGACCCTGGGCCTCCCCAACCCTTCACTCTTTATTCTCTATGACCGTGCGCCTCCTCAACCCTTCACTCTGTATTCTCTATGACCGTGCGCCTCCTCAACCTTTCTTTGTGTATTCTGTATTACTGTGCGCCGAACCCTTCCCAAAGTGAAGAATACCTCGGCAGGAGTAAAAAGAGGCCCGGGCTCTTAGAATACACAACAATAGGTGTGCAAATGTGTGATGTCCAAAGGATGCCTCGCTGCCTCAGAGATCTGGCGGGCATCCATATTCATGCACTGCAGCACGCCGCTTTGCTCTCTCTCACCCTCCTCGCTCTAATTACCGCTGGCTCGCCTGCGCGGTGATCGATGCGGGGTACCGGCGGCAGCACATGCAGCATACAAACTGTAGAAGGTGAGGTCAGAGGTCAACGCTCTCTGTGATGCTCTCTTCATTCTGCTCTCTCTCTACCTGCACCGTAAAAGAATAGTGAGATCCTAGAGCCTAGAATTCTCTTTGTATGTGTGGCTGTACGTGTTTTTGTTTTTCATTTTTACACACGAGTGTTTTTATTAAAATCTATGCTGTAATATCTTATCTAGTGCTACCATACATTCAATTAATGTGTTCATGTTTTCATACGTCCATTATTAAATAAGTTTTAATCGGAATAAATGCCAAAGTCTATCGCAGTTAAGAAGACGACAGTACACAAATCCCTTGATGTTACACACGCAGCACGTTGTGTTTTTTTATTTTATGTGTGAAACTCAAATCTCATTATGACATTAAAGGCTTATTATTGCTTTAATTGGATGATTAGATCACCCATCGCTTTGTCGTAACTCATTGACAGCAGTTTCCCTGGGTGGTCTTTCTTCCGTTTACAGCCTAGCTGAATTCCGTAGCGTCTATCCCCCTTGCGCTGTTTACAATCTCCGCTTTGAATTCCAGTCAGTCCGTTATTACTGTCAGTAATAGAATATATTATGTAGCTGTGTCCTCTGGCAATGACGCCTGGTTGTTGCGAAACTCAACAGACTTCTGCTCAAGATCCTCTTTGTTCATTGGTTAAGACTGTCTCTCTGCTTTTTCGGAAGGGTAGAATGTTGTAGGCCTGCCTCCTTTGAAAGTGGGGAAAGTGGCGATGGGCAATAAATAATTTAGAGTTGTTGTCTTGTGAATTTCCGAAGATAGAAGTTAGTTCTCAGGCTTGGTGAGAACAGACCAGAGCCCACCTGGGCTTTGCAGTCTGACAGTTTGAACAGAACTGTACAAAAAGAACAGTTGGCACTGAATGGCATTTTGTATCCGATGCCCCCTTGTACATATTTACTTAGCCTTTCTTCTAGGTTTCTTAGAAAGTTGGGTTTGAAAGTGCGTTTTTTGGTCTCACACTTTACTTTCACACTGTTCATAAAAAATGCATGGATGTCTCATTGATTTTCAGAGCTGAAATTCCACAGTCAGTTCGCTGAGAAGAAATGGCCCAGACTTATTTTTTTCCTGTTTCATCTATTATTCAAAATATTAACATTTCCCAAAACTCCAAACTTCTCATCTCAAAACAGCAAAACGCTGGGATGCTTGAGTAGCATTAATCATGCTATTACCAAAAAAGCTTTCTAAATGAAAAAAAGGTTAAGTACCGTTTAAGCCCAAAACACTAGCATGAAAAAATGTAATTAAAATGGTAACATTCGCTGAGATACAGTAATATGAACAAGGGCGGATGTGCAGTAAATACATTTGACTGCTCACAAATAGAGTGCTTACATTTGGGCTTAAAGAAATGAAAATAAACTTCTGTAATAACTCAGTAGTTCCATTGTACAAATATATGTAAGGTTGCAGGTTTTACCAAACGCAAACAGACACACATGCACGCACGAACACACACACACACACACACACACACACACACACACACACACACACACACACGATTGTGTTTGCATTTCCCAGTCCTATTCAAGGTCTGCTTTTACATGTGTTCTCCATTAGTTTCTCATGCTCTGAGAGAGCTAGCAGAGCTTTGCCTCCACAATCAGGTCAGCTATTAGCAAATTGTCCCAGAAGCACCTAGACCATGTGGGGAAAAGCCGGCGGGTTTAATTTGCAGGCATCTCTCATGTTTAATCTTAATCTAATATCACATCGCTGCCTTTACCTTCAGCAGGAAGGAACAGAGCTCTTGCCAAAGCCCAAAAGACATGGGCAAAGATTTTCTAAACAAATGGCTCTCGCCCCTGAAGGGAGGAATTTCTTATTTATTGAGATTATCTTGTCAGCGCTTTGGTTTAATACCGTTTTTTTTTAAGGTTGACAAATTCTGCCTGACAAATATTTGACCCAATTTCTAATCACTTTGAAGAGAGCGCCCGCCTGTAGTCTTTTGGGTATTAAAAACTTAAGTCAGAAGAAGAAAGAGTTTTTTTCCCCTCCTCTCATCTGAAAGGATACGATGATTGCAAGAGTGTGATATTAAATACCGTTGACTGAGTACTCTACCCTAATTATTAATATGATTATGTTTTGCATTCAGAACTCAGATGCCTGGATTCTACCTTGGGCCAGCCTCGAGCAATACTAGATGTCCTGAGCATACCTTACGTTTAATAAAAATTCTTCATTTAAGTAATTCGTTTTAATATCCGGCATCAATGGGGATATTAGCTTTCCTTCAATCAGGCAATGCATGCTAAGCATCACTGTGATAATAACTCTGCCATCCTGCTCAGAATTATTAACGCCTCACAATGATCACTCGATGTTCACTGCGATCGTCGAGGCTAATCACTTCTTTCCAGCCTGCCCTTCTTTGACATTAAACATTTTTTTTTAAATCAAAGGATGGTAACTTTTGCTAACCAGAAAATACAGAAGATTTGTGGTCATTTAAGGTGAATTTGGGATATGGTTGATCATTTTACATTCTACACAATTGGTCCTCCGGGTTGCAGGTATTAAAAATGGGGGCTGGAACGTCCCACAATGGGGACTACGTGGTTTCAGGAGCGTGTTTGCGTTTGCTTTCCCACCACACCTCGAGAACTGTGAAGATTAGGCAAAGTAGGAGGAAGTGATGGAAAAAAGTGACAGTTATGTTTGTTTAAATGGATAACTGTGCACAGTGTTGCCCCTGACCAAGACATCCAGGCATGTGACCTGCACTGAAATATATAGTGTGTCTGTATTGTGTATTTATTTATGTTTATACTGTCCAACAATCATACAGGTTTTTGTTTAATCTTTATCATTTTAAAACAAAGGTAGCGGTATCAGCGCTAACAGTCCGGTGTGTCCTAGTCATATTAACCCATTTTATTATTTATATTTAAAATGATAAAAATTTTAAAACAAATTGCTTGCTGGCTGCTGCTCTAAATGTTTTTCTGTTGCCGGTATTTTAAAATGGTGCTAGGTCTGCTTGGCGATTCTCGCAAATCTTGTGTTTGACCAATCAGCAATGTTCAGTACTGCAAGCTCCACGCCAATAGTTTGCGGACGCACCTGCGAGGAAGGACTGAAAAGGGGGATAGGAACTCGGGGTGTGCGCGTTTAGTCGACTAGTCGATTAAACGTTGCTACCCTCGCTAGTCGGCACCAGAAATACTAGTTAAAATAGTATAAACTTAAATAGTTAAACTTATTATTTTATTAATGTACACATTTAAATTACATATTGACATAATTTGCACTGAAATGTCATGTTTTCCTGGTCAAATGTTGCTTTATAAAAAAAAACGAGAATCCGTTAATAATGTTAACAACGCCGGATTAAAAAAAAAAAAAAAAAAAAGGAACAAAACGCATTAATAGCCTGTTCGCCCTGCAAGTTAAACCAGCGAGGTGGAAAGAGTAAGTAGGCCTATCGCGTTGTTGAATAGCCCAATAAAACTAATCTAATGTCACGTCGATCAGTAGGCCTAATTGTTATTTTTTGTGGGCCTATTATTGGTAGTTTTTCTGATGACCGATTATTATTTTTTACTGTATTTGCTATGCGATCGCGTTCACCCAATGAAAATGCCGTTGTAATAATCAGGCACGTTTCCTAAAAATGTTTTTTTACGTTGAATATTGTTTTCAATAAATGTTATTTGTTAACTTTTATTTAGTGAGTTGTTGTCATGTTTTGTAGGATAATGTGCAATGTTCATAATGCAAGGCGCAAAGTGCCACACATTGCAGCGGCATTTAAAATACGATTTGGTTATTGAAGAATGTGATTAACGCTTTAAAATGGCTCTTATAATATACGCAAGATTTTTTCGGACAATGTTTAACCTTATAGATTAAATTGTGCTCAATTTTGTTTTCTGAGTGTTTTCTTACTTTTAGACTAGTCGACTAGTCTAAGTTTAAACTTCCGTTTAAACGTCAGGGAAATTAGTCGTTAGGAACATCCCTAATAGGAACCATGCCCCAGGAACCAAAACCTGAGTTACAGAAAATGTTCCGAAGTTCCGGAAAAAGGTTCCTCCGGTGGAAAAGGGCCAAATGGTGTCTTTATCGTACGGTGCTTATATTTTTGAAGAAGAGACGTTAATCAGCTTTTTGAAAGGCTTTCAAAAATCCATAGCTTTCTACACAAAATTGATTCGCAAATATTTTCAAGTCCAAGGTAACAGTGCATTTTCAAGGCAGAGAGCTTTTCACTCCCAGGGAATCACTTAAATGCAATTTGATAGTTTATTTGTTTGCCACCATAAAAAAAGATGAATTATTCAAGATTAAACATCCGAGGTGCCTTTTCAGTAATATCTTCAGGGGTGTATCTGCATACCAAAGCTTAACTGTATTAATTGCAGCAAGAATCATGCCCCTTGTACATGAAACTATGCCCCTTGTACATGGAACTATGCCTCTTGTACATGAAACTATGCCCCTTGTACATGAAACTGCCCCTTGTACATGAAACTATTCCCCTTGTACATGAAACTATGACTCTTGTACATGAAACTATGCCTCTTGTACATGAAACTATGACTCTTGTACATGAAACTATGCCTCTTGTACATGAAACTATGACTACTGTACATGAAACTATGACTCTTGTACATGAAACTATGACTCTTGTACATGAAACTGTGCCCCTTGTACATGAAACTATGCCCCTTGTACATGAAACTGCCCCTTGTACATGAAACTATTCCCCTTGTACATGAAACTATGACTCTTGTACATGAAACTATGCCTCTTGTACATGAAACTATGACTCTTGTACATGAAACTATGACTCTTGTACATGAAACTATGCCCCTTGTACATGAAACTATGCCCCTTGTACATGAAACTGCCCCTTGTACATGAAACTATTCCCCTTGTACATGAAACTATGCCTCTTGTACATGAAACTATGCCTCTTGTACATGAAACTATGACTCTTGTACATTAAACTATGACTCTTGTACATGAAACTATGACTCTTGTACATGAAACTATGCCTCTTGTACATGAAACTATGACTCTTGTACATTAAACTATGACTCTTGTACATGAAACTATGCCTCTTGTACATGAAACTATGCCTCTTGTACATGAAACTATGACTCTTGTACATGAAACTATGCCTCTTGTACATGAAACTATGCCCCTTGTACATGAAACTGCCCCTTGTACATGAAACTATTCCCCTTGTACATGAAACTATGACTCTTGTACATGAAACTATGCCTCTTGTACATGAAACTATGACTCTTGTACATGAAACTATGCCTCTTGTACATGAAACTATGCCTCTTGTACATGAAACTATGCCTCTTGTACATGAAACTATGACTCTTGTACATGAAACTATGCCTCTTGTACATGAAACTATGACTACTGTACATGAAACTATGACTCTTGTACATTAAACTATGACTCTTGTACATGAAACTGTGCCCCTTGTACATGAAACTATGACTCTTGTACATTAAACTATGACTCTTGTACATTAAACTATGACTCTTGTACATGAAACTGTGACTCTTGTACATTAAACTATGACTCTTGTATATGATACTATGACTCTTGTACATTAAACTATGACTCTTGTATATGATACTATGACTCTTGTACATGATACTATGACTCTTGTACATGAAACTATGCCCCTTGTACATGAAACTATGCCTCTTGTACATTAAATTATGACTCTTGTACATGAAACTATGACTCTTGTACATGAAACTATGCCCCTTGACATTCTACACTGCTGCCACTGCAATCTGATTTACTGGCTGAGAGTCTAGAGGTGAAATTCAGTCCCACGGAAAGTGACTTCTGTAAAAATAAACAACGTAATCTAACGGGATGAATTCCTCGGTTTGGATATAAATTATGAAAATCAGTTACAAGCCATGCATATTTAATTTCCGTACAACACTCCAGTCCGTGTTAGACAAGGAGACACAAGAGGTACAAAGGACAAGAAAAGTTTCAGTGTAAACATAAACTCACTGGGCCTCACGTATAAACTGCATACGTACAACAAAGATGCCTACGCCACTTTCTCCATGGATTTGGGATTTATAAAAACAAACATTTACGCAGAGTATGACTCATGCGGACACACATTTTTGAGACTGTGGGAATTAGCGACTCCTCTGGAGGGGAATCTTTTTTGAACATATGCACTGTTTATACATGAAGCCCACTGTCAGATCTTCAAGAAAATCTCAAGGACCTGGCCTTATGCTACTTCATATATAGTACTTTCTGATTAAATGCTGGTATTCAGAGATGCAAATGTGCTACTACTAATATTGTTACACCAAAGATGGATAAATGGTATACGTACAGTCCTGATTGAATCATGCCAGAGGTAAATGGGTACCACAGCACGACTAGAGCATCACCTAACCTACGAGGTGTTGCCTATCTTTTTGTCAAATAGAAACTCCTGTGAGCGAACTAGAGTACAAAGGTTTTTCAGGTTGAATTGTCAAACTGAAGGGGGGCATAGGTAGGAATTATTTAGGTTGTTTTTTCTTTTTCTTTAATGTTTTCATGTGTTTTGAGCTTGCCACGTCTTGGAGGCAGAGATCCTTGGGTTGTTCAAGTCCCGGCTCTCCGTAGTGCTAGTGATACTCCTCAGGCCATCGATGCACAACCTCCACCCTGGAGAGCCACAGTGTCTGCAGGTTTGTATGGTTGCCAAACAGCAGCCATCTTAGGCCTTTGAATCCATGTGTGGGCTCACTAACTAATCCATGACCTTTGCACTTATATGCTGCCGAAACATGGGTCAAAGAAGCATCCGCACCAGCCCTCCAGGACTGGAGTTGGATGCCTCTGCTGTAGACTGTGCAGAGGTAGGGCTAGCAATAGCATACCCCCAATCCAAACATCCTCCCCCCAACCGGCTCCACAAAAAGGATGTGTATGGCTCTGATGATGAATCTAGTTGGGGAGCATGACCTGTTCCCGTTATTATAAAGCATATCTTTGTTTCTGTGTATGCCTGTGGTCTGTCGGTGTCAGCCAATCTTCCATCTCTAACTGGGTGTGCTGAAGAAAAGTCAGAACACAGAAAATATTACTAAAATCCAGTCGTCAATTTCCTAGAGGGTATGCAGAAGAAGTATTACTTGTATGTGTAACTGTATCCACATTGAGATATTATTTCCATAATAATCCCCCCTTATTTAAGTAGATTGTGTCCTGGTCCTTCTTCAGAGAAGTGATACAAAACTGTGTGGTTGTGGTGATCACTGGGACACTTCAGTGTGTTTCTAATTGGCTACGGAGTTGCTTTCATGTTTGGTGAGGGGAGTGAGAAACGGGCATTGGCCAATCAGAGGCCTGTATCACTAAGAAGGATTAACTCTAGGATTAGGATTAGGATTAGCTAGTTAACTCGACTGAGTAAAACTCTGAACTCTTTTTACTTCAGTCCATGTTCCAGATTTGGGAGGGTTCCGGGTTTACTCGGTGCAGTTATTCAGCTAACTCAGTAATCCTGCTTTGTAGTATACCCCCCTGGTCAAACAATTAACAAATAACCTGTATTAAAACATATTGGTTCGTATTTAATCAACATTTGTCCATAACTTTGGCAGAATACCAAATGCAAGTTTTGCTGAAAATAAAAACTTAGTTTTAGTGAGAGCTAAATATAAATAATTACTTTGCTTGTTAGTCAAAGTTAAGGACAAATGTTGATTGAATCCCAGCCTTTGTCTCTCTTTCTCTCATAATTGTATCAAATCAGGTACCTGGCATACTGCTGCTGCTGCTGCTGATAAAACTACAAATACTGCTACTTACTACTAATGCTACTCTAGCGTATATCATGGGAGATGGAGTTTGATAAGAAATATGCTTTCACATGTCGCTAAGGCTATGAGAGTGGTTAAATATACCAACGGATATGTGCTAAATAGTTATAAAACTCTGTTTGGTCCAGCTTTCTGTTCTTTTCTGGTTGTGTTTTTTGAAGTTACCTATAAAGATGATATATTTTTTAAATCAAATGACATTTTCAGAGTCATATTCATTTTTGTGTTATATTCAGTTCCTTCTGCTAATCTTTTGCTTATATATTGTACTACGCTTGACTGGGATGGATTACAGGTTTATGCAAGGATTTCTGATATGTCTGCAGAGTAAATGAGATGTGCACTGATGTATAACTAAAAAATGAGGTTGATATACATTGTAGCCTTACATGAACTCTTTGTATACAACTATAAAATGGATGTCCTAAACAAGCGGAATTATAGTGAGAGTCAATTAATAAATTGGTGTAACTATAAGTACACTTACATCTTAACATTTTGTTACATGTATATTTTCAAATAAATAAATAAGTACTTCAGATATGCAAGTAAACACCATCTGTAAAAGCATGCTGATGGGAAATAGTGTCGTTTCATCAAAGTGTTTGAAAAATAGTTTAATCTCTCTAAAAAAGTTACTGCGCACATATTTTCATTTAAACCATCTAATTTCTTGACTAATTTGTTCTTTTGAAGACGGTTTCCTTTTATTTTCCCACCTAAGCCCACGGATGATGTTTCAGCTTTGCGGCGGCTTTCCCCCGATTCAGAACTTTTTCAGAACTTTTTGAGTTTCAGAACTCTTGGGGTTCTCAAAGTTCCGGAGATGAAGCAAAAAAAAAAGCACTTGCTGTTTCACTTCACAGTGATTTCAAAAATATATAAAATAATTCTGAAAAGTCTGCATCTAAAAAATGAGGGGAGGGAGGGGGGGGGGGGAGAAGAAGCAAATACCCCTCCGTCAGGCTTCAGACAAAGAGGCGGCTTCCACACAGGAGGGAAGGCGAGTCTTTGTACAAATCACAAGGGGATTTCACTGTGTCCTCCTCTCTGCTCCTCTTCATTTCTCACCATTGATTTTATCACAGAGTGTCTCCTTCAAGCAGGATATTAGCAATCTGAGGGCATGCTCAGTGAAAAACACATATATCATTTCCCTGTGAGAAATGCACACAAATGGCGTGATAACAGGCAGAGCTGGTGGAGAAATCTAAACGCGTTAATACGAGAACCTTCATCCCCCAACCCACCCTAATAGTAATAATAATAAGAAAGTAAAAACACCTAAACGCATAATAGTATTTATCTTCGTCTCATGGAGTGGGAATACTCTTTTGAGTATGTAATTTAGAGCTCAGAGCTTTTCAAATCTATTTCGCCTTGAAGGTTTAATAAAGATGTTTGCTTTGAGATGATTCTAAAAACTCCACAGATTTCTGTCCAATATCCATACCTCTCCTACTAATAATGAAATGCACAATCAATCAATTACATGTGCTTTGCATTCTGGGCAGATGTATTGAGCTGGAGCCCTGTGTAAAGTAATTCACACATGGCCATTTCATCAATAATACCTTTTGGTAGAGAATTTTGAATAATGCTACCAAAAGGATTGGCTGCTGGTTTTTTTTATGAGAAATGAAGAGCTGGCAGCAACCCTTGATTTAGAATAAATAATATACACTGCACACTAAATATATATATATATGTATATAAAGAAATACTGCTGCACAAAAAAAGTTACAGGTTGTATACAGGGGCGCTGTAGTGGGGGGAATAGTGGAACTGACCACCCAGGGCCCCAAGACGGGGAGGGGCCCTCAGAAGGCCTGGACTAAATAGTTTGCATTGGGAAGGGGGCGCACAAAGCCTGCTTTTGCACGGGGCCCAGAATTTTGTGCTACGCCCCTGGTTGTATATGAATTACTCTCACATGCTCATCACAGTGCTGGTGTATTCAGAAATAATGCTTAATTAACAGTGATGCTTCTAAAAAGGGGTCTGTACAATCAAGTGTATCCAAATATCCACATGGATCTATAAAACTGATGTAGAGTAGGGTGAGACATTGATGTTTCAGTAAAAAAACTTGAAAAATTACAGTGATTGATATTATGTATTGTGCACTGTCAGATTTAATACCTAATAAAATATCACTGTCTATTTAAGTTCCGGGCACAAACATTCCTACTCAAACAAAGCAGTGTTATTTACTATAGGCCTACCTTAAAATCTGGAGTTATCCAAAGAGGAATTGAATAGAAAATAAATTCAAATAATGGAAAACCAAGCTTTGTGTAAGAAGAGAGAGGGGGGAGGGTGGCACTGCAAAATGGTTCATATCATGTTATGAGGCACCAGCTGTGTGTGGTGTGTGGTGTGTGTGGTGTGTGTGTTGGGGGATTGCAATTTTTTTGAAAAGAATGACCATACATGGCAATTAATTTATCTCCAAGACAATTTAACTGGTGGAATTTATTGACCTCAGCAGGCACAAACATGACTTTCACAGGATAGGTTTATCAGTAGGGATGCAAGTCCACCAGAATGTATGTTACCAAGGGCAACCACTGCCCATTTTTTATCTTATTTTAAAAGGGGTGGACACAAATGTCTGTAGGCCTGTTCTGTGGGGTCACGGATTATTGGTTTATATGACTGCAACAGTCGCAAAGCAGAGGATATTCTAAGATTCCTTTTTTTGTGAAGTAAAAACGCAGGGATAATCTGGAGATGGGGTTTGACAGCAGAGTGAAAAACAGGACAACACAGGTAGTCAAGAATATGGAAAGAGTAAGGCAGTGTAAGAAGATCTTCAGCCCTTCTCCAGGGGATACTTTTTGACATTTGCTGTTTAAACCAGCAAATTATCAACAGAAGTATCATTTGGGAGCATACATACAGCAAATGTAGTCTGTGTGTGGGGTAAAAAGATTATAAGAACTGCACGGAGTTGTGATGGTGCTAAAGAATAAACATCAGAGATGTTCCTCAAATGTATGCATTTCCATTTGAATTAAAGCTGGAGTATGTAACTTGTATTTTGAAACGTCAGGGAACGGTCATGCTTAGTTGGCAGCAATCATAAAAATAACTGTTGTGAGAGAAATACAGAGACTATGTTTATACCCTCAAATTTTGCATTCTAAAACCAGCAATTTGCTCCGAATTTTGTTTTCAAAACAAGTTTTCCAAACGGTGGCTTAACCATGACCGCATCGCGGACCAATCAACTGTGAGATTGACCTTGCCAGTAGCTAGCAAGTTCACCAGCTCGACCGACATTTCACAGTGACCTGTTACACCGTTGCTATTTCACAGAAAGAAAAATAAAAGGGAATTGGATAAAGCTCGCTCGAAAACTGGAGTAAACATCGGTGCTAATTTCAGAAGATGGTGAGATTTTCGGGAACAAATTGTTTTAAAGATTGACTGGACAGGTAGGTCAAAATTTTCAACATGAATGGACTTTCTGCTTGCCAGATAACTGTAATTACCTATAATGAATCGTAGCTAGGTTGGTAATTGGTATTATTGATAACGTTAATTTATTCGGCAGCTAGTTCTTGGAAGAAGGGCATGCTTGCTAACGTTATATGTCGTATAGACCGCGTTAGCTCGAACTGGCTACGCGGCTATAAGTTACCAAAGCGTAGCTACCAGCTGTAGCCAGATAATGTCTGGTTCAGACTAACGCTACACAAACTCAGTGTGATGCAACAACAGAAAAGATTTTGTTGTTTTACCTGGAATTTTAGATGACATTTTTACTGTAAAATACCAATCTGTAATCCTGAAAGTTTATCTAGCAGGCTTTCACGTTCACAACAAGGTTTGTGGGGTGGGGGTGTGTCTTTTTGTTGTGGGCAGGGCCAAGGATCTTGTGACAACACATGTGGGGGGAAACGGCATACTCTAGCTTTAAGGATTGGCTCGCAGTGTCCAAAAACTAAATTTGGTCATGTTCAGGAGGGCAATTAAAAGTTTGTTCCGATGCCACGTGGTTTTACTTTCTTTAGTTTATTCTCTTCAACACACCACAGCGTAATATTTTAGCGAGATGTTTCACTTGGGCTGTCATAATTCTTGACAGTTTGCTGTTCTCAAATTGTGCATTACCTAGAAATGGCCCTGCAGGATGACTCGCAGAATAAAATGCGCTGTACCGTTTTCTTTGAGAGCAGGTGGCTTGTCGCTGAGGGGAGCTCAACTTCATGATGTCAACTTCCTGGTGGTGAACCGTTGCTGTGGCGATGCCCTGCCGTGCCCCTCCATCCTGGTCTTTTTGTTTAAGATGGGGGGGGGGCTGCTCTGCATGGCCTCTGACAACAGAATAATCCCAGTCTACTGCTAATGCATTATGAACAGAGCTTTGGGGAAGATATTCATTGTCATGCTGTTCACATTCTCATAAAAGATTCAGCTTCAGCCATTTTCCATGGGAGCATGGAGTCCTGGAGTCAAGCAAGGCTAAGTAGCAAAACAATTAGGGCAAAACAGCCAATCAGAGAAAAGATAGGAGAGCCACTAACACAAAGTAACTTGAAATCCTCGAGTGTGCCACAGGGTCACAGCTGTAGTAATAAATTAAGATGCTGAAAGTGTGAGAGACATTTGCGGTTGATACTGCAGCCTTTTCAGCATGCTCGGAGGAAGTGGTTTGTGCCGTAGAGCAGTGATAAAAGAGGACGCCATTTTAGGCACCCAGAATAACGTTATGTTGGAAATAAAGGTTCAGATCACAATTGTCTCGCAAATTAAATGCAATCAAGGAAATTTTATTGTGTTTTATCTACAGCTTTTATTTTATTTTTTTTATTTTTTTCCAAAGGTCAAATTTTTTCCCAAAATTCATCTTCTCAGGCAATATAAATTGGATGACATTTCCCCCCTAAAAATAAATAAATATAAATAACTCATGAAGGTGAACATGTCCAGGAGGTATTTCACAAAGCAGGATTACTGAAGTTAGCTGGATAATTGCACCCAGTAAAACCCAGAATCCTCCCAAATCTGGAACACTGACTGAAGTAAAAAGATCTGTTCCGGGTTTTACTCTGTGCAGTTCGGGTGCAGCGAACTCAGTAATCCTGCTTTGTGAAACAGGGCCCAGGTTCTTGTCATGTACTCTCAGGGATCTCAAAATTTCACATTTTCTGAAAACACACTTGTCAATTCATACGATAATTAGTGCTATCAGAGGAAGGTTGAGTTTGCCTAAAAACAATCTGTTTTCTGGCACAGAGTTATTGTACTCTGTGAAAATGACTAACATGCCTGATTTGCACAATGTTTGTGCTCTGGTACATATTACATCATCGGACAGCCTGTGATGATACTGGCTGAATGCAAACACCATGTTAACGACTGTAAATACAGGTTTTCGGTGAGAGCCAGTCTCATACTATTAGCTTGTTTTGTAGTATTTATAGCAGGGGGGGTGTCCGATCTAATCCGAAAAGGGTCGGTGTGGATGAAGGTTTTTGTTTTAGCGCAGCACAAACACCCGCACACAAACCGGCCCTTTTCTGATAAGATTGGACTCTCCTGTTTCATACAAATTGTCTGGGATAAGTGGGATTTAATCAACAGTTGTCCTTTGACTACTCATTAGAGAGGGTTAGGCTAATCTACTCATTACAGAGGGTTAGGCTACTCTACTCATTACAGAGGGTTAGGCTACTCTACTCATTACAGAGGGTTAGGCTACTCTACTCATTACAGAGGGTTAGGCTACTCTACTCATTACAGTGGGTTACTCTACTCATTAAAGATGGTTAACTCCACTCATTACAGATGGTTAACTCCACTCATTACAGATGGGTAACTATACTCATTACAGATGGTTAACTCCACTCATTACAGATGGGTAACTATACTCATTACAGATGGTTAACTCCACTCATTACAGATGGGTAACTATACTCATTACAGATGGTTAACTCCACTCATTACAGATGGGTAACTATACTCATTACAGATGGGTAACTATACTCATTACAGATGGGTAACTATACTCATTACAGATGGGTAATTATACTCATTACAGATGGGTAACTATACTCATTACAGTGGGTTACTTTACTGATTACAGGGAGGTACTCCACTCATTTTTCATGGCGATCAGGAGGTTAAACAACAACAAAAAACCGATTTTGTTAAACATGCATCGTCTGAGGTAATTGTGATAGTCTCTCTTACCAAATATTAATTATTGATCCGGCAGACAAGAGAACAAAGAGGATCTTGAGTCAATATTTAATCAGTTTGCTCTGCCTTCTTCAGGCAGAGGAGGGGAGTGTCTTCATGATTATTTCACAGAGCCGGTCTCTTCATTAGGAGGAGCTTAATCATGTTTCAGGTTCTCCGCTAAGGAAAGGGTGTCGAACGCATCGTATTATACATCTGCTGAATTATACATTTGAGGCCTGGTCCCTCTGCACTTGCCTCTTTCAGACTATCCCTGTCTTTACAATTTCCCAGTTTACCTGTTATACAGGTGGCTGTTGTGTTACCTGCTGCTCTGGGAATGCTGCTAGCCAGGCAATGCACTGCTATCATATCAATCAGGTGACTGCACTGATGTTCTCCTGCATTGCAAGTCTCTCAGGATAGCAGCGTCTGCTAATGAATGTAATATAATGTGAAAGGTAATGGTAGTCTCAGGTACTGAGCGTCGCTATTGCATGCTGTGCTGTTTCCTGCAATGATACTGAGCGCTCACATATTTTCATCCGTTTGGTGTGTTGGCAGTACCGCCATTTCATATTCACCAAAAATAGTGCGGACGGACATCCGCGTAATCTCCATCGCACTCCTCGCATGCGACCCTGCCTCTCTTCGTAGGAAAGTTCTGTAACGTGTCCTCTGTGAGGTCTATGTCACACCCAAGGTGTATGGCTGGCAGTGTAGAACAAAGCACGGCTCAAAGAACACACAGAATCTCTGAGGGCTGTGTTGTAAATGTATCACCCGACCCATTCAAACATCTGAACGCCATTTTTAACATTCCAAAGGTTTGCTCAATCGTTGACCTTGCCCTGCCAAAACCACGATCAAACGCAAGTTTCCAGTGTGTTCTGGCCTCAATGTATAGAGTAAGTAGCCCCAAAGTAACAACCAACACAGCAACACTGTTGGCCCACCCCCTATTGGGCCACCCAACCCATGTTGACGCAAAACGGGTTTGCTGCAGACTCAAAATTACCCAAGCTGATGCAGGAGACAAACGCCCGTTGGCGTGAGAGGAAACGAACAATGCCCAGGCACATTTGCACTTACATAGTCACCAAAATAGAGTCCTGGGTGTTTATTTATGAATTTCCTTTTTGAGTATTCTGCATTTCCTGTTGCAAACACATACACATTTATTTTTATCATTATGTTTAATTCGGAATATTACGCAGCGAGGCCACAACAAATTAAATCAAAACAATAAGGAAGATCGCTTGCCAATTGGCAATGAAATTTAATGAAGAGATATTAATGGACTGCTTCACTTGATGGGAAAAAAAGAAAAACTAGAGAGCATTAACACATTATTTTACTGAACAGGAGCAATGTAAATTTAGTTCTGAATTAAAATGGGAAGTGATATTTTGAGCACTCATTTTAAGTGGTCTGTACAGTAATTTAAACAGTGTTGGGGAGTAGTTTAACAACATGTAATTAAACTAGAAGTTTAGGAGAATTACATTTTGCAATAATTTTTATACAAAAGTAGTAAAAAGAGCATGCTGCCTTGGCTTCAAATAGTGTGAGTGCGAGGTGGGGTTCGTATCCATATCAAATACATTTAAGTAGCCGACAGCACTACAAAACTCCTCAGCACTATAGCACTACAAAAGTCCTCAGCACTACAAAACTCCAAAGGCTCTCAATCTCCAGTGAAAAAAGATCAAAATTTAAGTAGGCCGACAGCACTACAAAACTCCAAGGCTCTCAATATCCAGTGAAAAAAATTATTTTTCTATAATTTCGTTTGGCTATATCATAATAGAAAAAGAAAAACAGCAACACATGCCTTCATCAGGGTACAGGGTACATGCATTGGGGTGTTTTTTCTGTTATGATAATAAAGGCTTTTAAAGCTTTCTTCGCTGGAGATCGAGTGCCTTGCTGCAGTGTTGTCGGCCTGTTCATTTAAATGTTCTAATATAAAGGAATTTTTGTCAGAAAAAATGTCTGACCCACAATACATTTGGTATTTGTATAACTCAACTGATTGTACTTTTAATCAGATTGTCTCCATAAAAATGCTGTATCTATAGCCTTTAATTTTATATATTTTTTGTTATAATAAAAATGTGTATTACATTTTGAAGTTTATGATAATTACAAAAGTTTATTTACATTTTTGATTTACACTTTTTAAAAAAATTTATTTATTTTTTGTTTTGTTTTGTCCTCTCACCAGGCCGTCATTGTAAATAAAGGTTAAATAAAAAAAAAATGTTTTACAAAACCACATGTGCCACAATTATTGGCACGCCTGCATTTATATATATAGAATAAAGTAATCTTTTTAAATATTTGGTCACTTTGCATGCCATGACTTCCTGATGTCTGTGACCTAACAACATCAAAAGACTCTATATCTTATTTTCTGGTACTCTTACAAGCGATACTATAATGTCTCTGCATTTGAATGGATCTGTATGGGAATTGGGGGGTGGGACTATAGATTCAGCTGTAAATTATGCTGGAACAGTATGGAGTACATGGTTGACTAAATGGCTCTAAGTCATCAAGGGTCTGAGGTATCAAACGCGCTCAAACCATCACGCTGCTGCCAGATATGCAGTAGATATGGATGGATCACTTTAAGGGTTGTTTCTCCTGACAAATTTTTCTATTGCACTCTATGGAAAAATAAGTCGGGAGAAGAAACCCTTCAAGTTCTTCAAGAAACCCTATTTCTGGCAGCAGTGATGGTTTAAGGCTTGTTTGATACGTCAGACCCTTGATGACTTAGAGCCATTTAGCCAACCATGTGTTCCATACTGTTCCAGTGTAATTTACAGCTCAATGTAGTCCCCCGGAGTTCGTTTACAGTTCCTTAAATGGTGGCCTTTAAGATGCCATCTTAGATCCAGGTAAACAAATGTTGTGGTGCAAAATTAATTCACAAAATGCAGGAAATCTACTGGTGGCCATTTTTATTCATTACTGTGTGCTACTTTTATTGTTTGTAAATGGCTTTGTGTAACATGAACCCAACAACCACAATAAAACCATGCATAGTCAACCTTTGGGAATATCTAAACAGTTTACTCCGCTTTCCATCAATTCTTTTCAGACAGACTAGTTATTTTTATAAATTGCCATTAGCATACTAGCAAGCTACGGTCACTCACCATCTAGGCACAAATCCACAAATCCTGCATAACCGTCTCTCACATAAGCAACCTACTGGATTACATGACACCCTCGTTTAAACAGTACTGACAGTTTCTGATTGAGATTGATAGCCAGAGGGAGTGTCAATCTTTAAGCGAGTGCAGTAGTCTACATAAAATGTCCGTTGATACTTGCACTCTTGGCGCAAGCTAGGATTACTACCTCCCGTCTTATATCATTGATTTTTAGATACCTTCAAAGACTAATTAATTCATTATTCTAATTCAAGAATCCTGATGCGCGCAATTTCTAAACAGTGTACAACCTCTTTTGCCCATTTATTGCATTTCTTGTGGGTTAATTCTCAACACAGTGTACTTGTTTGACTGTTTTCCAATGTTTATATTATTAAAAATATTATTTTGAAAAATATGTCAATACTGCAACCATATAAAAATCATATATTTTTGTTATAAATAAGAATTAATTTTAGCATGTTCAGTTTGAAATTGCGGCAGCCATGCTTCTTAAAATTTTACTGGTTCATTCAGCCTCTCATGTATCCGCCCCCCCCAATTCCACTGAGGTTGGCTATTCTGCAGTTCTCTATGTTCCTAAAAAACTGCTGCATTTCTGCCCAAGTTCACCAGCCTAATACCCATTCTTATTACAGTGGCGTAGGCAGGTTCAAATCCCTCTGCAAAGATAGCTGAATCAAGTTAACAAGTTGTTTAGTACTTTGCCACAAGCTGTGCGGTTTCAGTAAAGCGCTGCTGATGTCTGCCGCAGATCATGCAGCAGCATAACCCGTCTATTTGGCTGGCACTTGTGATGGCGTGATAAACACATAAGACATAGATTTAATGGTTCTTATTCTTTAAAGACGTTACCCAGCAGCCCAGAGAGCTTGCAACCCAGCGTGGGAGAGATTTCATACTGTTGTGCTCAGGATGTTGTATTTGATGCACATTTCAGATGTTCCTGCCTGCTTGAATATTCTCAGGTAATAAATTTAGAGCATCTGGATTACTATTAAACATTAACATTATTAAGTAACATTAATATTAAGCTGGATTAACCCTTAATTGTTTTCTGCTCCTGAAGACACTGGACATGCTCTATAAAGCTCTACATATACGTTCAACAGAGGTAAAATTTACAATGCTAAAATTTCATATGGAGGGGGAATCCACAACAAGGATATTAAATTTTTTCGCAGCCATTAAGCCTTCACAAACGGGGGTGCCTCCAGGGTCTTTGGGCCCCGTTAAAGGATGTCCCACTACCCCAGGCCACCACATCCTACAGGGGCCCCGCCCCCCATCGCTTTTTTCAAATGCCAGAGAAAATAAATGCATACGATTCACAAAACTAACGAAGCAAAGACAACAGCAATGCCAGGGCAACAGTGTGACGGTGTGCAGTCTGGCCCATACTTAAATTGTGTTAACCACGTACATTTCAGCACAAATACTACACTACAGGCCATGTCCGATTTACAAAGATGATCGCAAATTACCACCTGTGGTAGGCAAAGCTTTTTTAAAGATCAAATATGCAGTTTATTTAAAAGGCATACATTTGTAAACCTGTCGATGACCATGGCAATTTTTTCCACAGACACCATTAAGTTACGTTAGGGGTGCAATAGAGCAGATCTTCCACAAATTATTCATCATTATGGGTAAACGAGAATTTGATTATTCATCATTATGGATAAACAAAGATGACATTATGACATCACCCATTAATATTTGTTTTCTGTTGTAATTAAAGTTGGTTCAAAATTAACTGTGCCCAAACTGAGACGAGGAGCCGCCTCAAATGTAAAACTACACAGCAGAGCCGTCAGCGCGTGGCCATTTTAATATTATTCTTCATTAATTCATATTCTTCAACAGTCAGGTATCAATAGAAACACAGGCCTGATGAATATACATCATACACACAAGAGACATAAAGAACCTTCCCGTAAACATTAGCATGTAACGTGCATGATTTCTCCCCCTTGATAAATGTGTTAAAGGGCAACACTTCTATCAGTAATGGAGCCAGGCGATTTGTAATTTAACTGCCTACATGTTTACATGTCACATACTTCCACATACCATATCAAATAAACTCAATGAGAATAAACAAGCCTTTGTGATTTTGTACTCAACCAGGAAATCCTGCTGAATTTTACTGGTTAAGCCACCCTTTGGGTTGCTAGAAGGGGTTTCAGACTATGGGTGGAACGATATATTATTATTATTATTATTCGTTTATTTTCACAGATATTGTCATTTATTTTTAAACGAGGTATCACAGAAAGTTGTAGTCTAATATGAGACTCATTAAAGAGTATTTTACGCTTTGAAAGCTAGCATCCAACCACTATTTAGCAAGGATATTTCAAATTAAAGAAATATGAGTTAGAAAAATGTGAGGAAAATGTCTGCAATTGTGATGAAAATGTTTTTTTTTAAATGTAGCTAGAAATGTATATACCACTATGTTCTTAAAGCAACTGTTGAATACAACTAAAATCTCGAGCATTGTCCAGTAGATTAACATGTTTTAGAAATTTAAGAGAAGATGAATGTAGACTCTTCATAGCAGCGAGCTGTTGCTAGCACTATTATGTTGGTGATTAATGAAGGTACATTACATAGGAACACATATTTAAATGGCGGCAAATTCAATAATTTGTGTTACGTTTAATTCTCTGCTAACAGAACAGGAAATACACAAGATAAAAATTAAAAAAAACTGGAACTGTATCTCCAACACTAATCTGAACGAGTGCTCTTCTCTTCCTCCTTCCTGTTCCGTCACTTTAAACATCCCCCCCCCCACGCATGGCACGTAGCTTACCTGATAATAGGCACCGGTTGGGTGCACAGACTCTTAATCAAAGTGCAGGGTGACATTAAATGGCATTAGATACTCAGTAAGCTCCGGATATTTGCTTTGACTAATGGACTGGAATATTTTTGATGCATGCAATAATTTCTTTTTGAAATGTGATCAACTCTTATGGTACACTGTTTAGTTTAATACAGTACTATTTCATATTTAAGCGTCACAGTACATACCATCAAACCGGTGTACCGTGACGCTCCTATTTCAGGCATCTCAAAGCGTTCACACATGAGATGCAGAATCCTTAACTAAGACTGCTCTTTCTGTTTTTGCATTATGGAACGCTAAAGCAACTCACAATTACATTGTGAATACATCTATAATGAGACTGTCAAATTCGCTTCTGATGCTCTGATCGAATAAGCAGGGGAGTACACACCTTACTCTGTCTCCTAAAATTGAATTACTCCCTGGAACCAGGAAACCAAGTCTTTCAAAATGACGGATGTTCTCCGCCTATGGTTCCAGGCAGCCACTGAATGAAAGAATGGGCTTTGTATTACCTCTGAATTTCTGTCCGTCACTCATATTAATAATGCAGATAATTCACACAGTGGAAAGACACTCAACCGAGAATAGATCTAACTTGAATTTTCTGTTATTGATCAGAGATGTTTTTTTCAAAATTCTGCAATGGTTCTTCACCCATATGTTTAAATATTTACCCTCAATGTTGGCACTGACAGCAACACAGATGTACAAAACTAGTCCAAGACAATCTTTCCTGAAAACAGACATTTTAAATTATGTAGGTGTTCCTTTAGAATACATTTCAGAAATATTTTGAATTAATCCCAGTGCAAACACCATGATGGAAATTGAATGTAATGAAAGTACATGAAAAAGGTACAAATTAAACAAGAGAAGTACAGTATTTATTTTAGTATTTTCAGGAGATAGTCTGCTCCATTATTTGAATTGGCAAAACATGAATTAGATCATATTTGTCTTTGGACTGCCAATGATACGTCACGTAAAGTCCCAGGATATCTTTCTAATAACCAGATCCATCAACAGATGGGGCTGAGGAGCCTTGAAAGAGCATACATATTAAATTGGATGACTAACACTCAGTACTCACACAGCAGACGCCCATCTAAGCAGTGTTTCACAAAAGGTGACTTTACAATGTGATGTGAGAGCAACAACATGGGTCATTTTGTAAGCCTAATTTTAGTTAAGTAATTTAAAAAAAAAATAATATATATATTTTTTTACATATTAAAAATTAATCCTGGGTATGGTTCGGAGTACAAGTGAGCACATGTTCCAGGCACACGTTTAATTAACCCTTGGTTGGTCAGTGGGTTTCTTGGAATGTTTTTTTCAGAATTCTAACTCGGGGTTCTAGAACTCTATTGCTTTCCATTACCAGTAGTGATTGTGAGTATTACATCATACATTAGAATGTTCAGTTAGGTACATATTTGCACGTAATCACATATTTGTGATCTTACACCTTGATGGGCTAAAAGCCTGTCTGACATGTGAGTGAGCAATTAGGGGAGAAGCCAAGGAGAAGGTGCCAAAGCAGAGCAGAGTGGAGCCTGGCTGGGCCTCCCGCTTCCCACAATCCCCAGCGGAGGCTTTTTAATCTTTGGCCTAATGCACTGGAGCCTCTGGCTGGATATGCCTTAAAGCTAATCCACCAGGGGACTGTAGTGTCGGGCTCATATCAGTCCCATGAATGATTGGTCCAGTTCACAGTGCGATCACCACAATGTGATTTTCAGTACATTTTAAGATTCTACATTTAAGTTCTCTCTCTTTTTTTTTCTTGTCATTTGAGTCTTAGGCCTTAGGCTGCCTCTTCCAGCTGTATTTTATGCAAATAAATTCCACTCAAACTAAAACTAGACCGTAATGATCGTAATACATCACCTTACAATGACATCCATCTGTAAAGGCCAACAGGCTTTATGATCCTAAGTACTGCAGTAAAAGTTAGCCATCAGAAGTGATCGATGGGCCACAAATTAACCTCCGTGGCTCAGACAAGATCGAGGGGATTTATTCTGGATCGGTATAGACCTCTCGGGATAAAACACACATTTGAGAAGCATATAAGAGGCTAACGAGATGTTACAGATGGAGCACCAATTAATTTAATTACATTTTATCACAAAAATACTAGACATAACCAGACATAACCCCAAACTTTGGAGTTAATCAGTGTAAGCTAGAGACACGGGGAACGTGGGAGACCGGCTCTACACCCATCAGATAGTGTAAGATACACATTTGTTAAATGCGTCTAGGAGCAGTGGTTCTTGTTATGTTCTTTTTTACACTGTCACTGCAGTCAAATGGAGTACATAATGGGACACCATATGAGGGGACACCATATGAGGGTGCACCATATGAGGGGACACCATATGAGGGTGCACCATATGAGGGGACACCATATGAGAGGACACCATATGAGGGGACACCATATGAGGGGGACACCATATGAGAGGACACCATATGAGGGTGCACCATATGAGGGGACACCATATGAGGGGACACCATATGAGGGGACACCATATGAGGGGACACCATATGAGGGGGACACCATATGAGGGGGACACCATATGAGGGGACACCATATGAGGGTGCACCATATGAGGGGGACACCATATGAGGGGACACCATATGAGGGTGCACCATATGAGGGGGACACCATATGAGGGGACACCATATGAGGGGGACACCATATGAGGGGACACCATATGAGGGGACACCATATGAGGGTGCACCATATGAGGGGACACCATATGAGGGGACACCATATGAGGGGACACCATATGAGGGTGCACCGTATGAGGGGGCACCGTATGAGGGGACACCATATGAGGGGACACCATATGAGGGTGCACCATATGAGGGGGACACCATATGAGGGGGACACCATATGAGGGGACACCATATGAGTGGACACCATATGAGGGGGCACCGTATGAGGGGACACCATATGAGGGGGCACCGTATGAGGGGACACCATATGAGGGGACACCATATGAGGGGACACCATATGAGGGGGCACCGTATGAGGGGACACCATATGAGGGGGCACCGTATGAGGGGACACCATATGAGGGGGCACCGTATGAGGGGACACCATATGAGGGTGCACCATATGAGGGGACACCATATGAGGGGACACCATATGAGGGGGCACCGTATGAGGGGACACCATATGAGGGGGCACCGTATGAGGGGACACCATATGAGGGGGCACCGTATGAGGGGACACCATATGAGGGTGCACCGTATGAGGGGACACCATATGAGGGGACACCATATGAGGGGACACCATATGAGGGGGCACCGTATGAGGGGACACCATATGAGGGTGCACCATATGAGGGGACACCATATGAGGGGACACCATATGAGGGGACACCATATGAGGGGGCACCGTATGAGGGGACACCATATGAGGGGGCACCGTATGAGGGGACACCATATGAGGGTGCACTGTATGAGGGGACACCATATGAGGGGGCACCGTATGAGGGGACACCATATGAGGGTGCACCGTATGAGGGGACACCATATGAGGGGGCACCGTATGAGGGGACACCATATGAGGGGGCACCGTATGAGGGGACACCATATGAGGGGGCACCGTATGAGGGGACACCATATGAGGGTGCACCATATGAGGGGACACCATATGAGGGGGCACCGTATGAGGGGACACCATATGAGGGGGCACCGTATGAGGGGACACCATATGAGGGGACACCATATGAGGGGACACCGTATGAGGGGACACCATATGAGGGGGCACCGTATGAGGGGACACCATATGAGGGGACACCATATGAGGGGGACACCATATGAGGGGACACCATATGAGGGGGGCACCGTATGAGGGGACACCATATGAGGGGGCACCGTATGAGGGGACACCATATGAGGGGGCACCGTATGAGGGGACACCATATGAGGGGGGCACCGTATGAGGGGACACCATATGAGGGGGACACCATATGAGGGGGGACACCATATGAGGGGGAACCATATGAGGGGACACCATATGAGGGGGAACCATATGAGGGGACACCATATGAGGGGACACTACAGGAAGCGCGTTTACAGTGGCTGTTAGGGGACGGTGGCTATCTGTTAAAATCGTTGCTACAGTACTCCATACAATGAGCTCAGAACACACTGACAACTTGCTTTTATTTGTGCGTTTGGTAGGGCTAGGTAAGTGATTGAGCGAACCTTTTCAATGTAAAAAAATGTGTTGCAGGTGTTTTGACCGGTCGGGTGGTCCATTACAATGTGGCCCACAGGAAGTCAGTGCGTTCTTTGCGGCTTGTTGTATAAGCGACGGCAGTGCAGTATGATGTTAGGGAACTGGGCTTGTAACCTGGGTTAAACTCCCAGGTAGGATGCTGCTGTTGTACCCTTGAGTAAGGTACTTAACAGCCAATTAACAGCCATGACAAAATTAACAGGTGACTGTGGCGCTAATGCACTGTTTTAAAGGGGAAGAAATGGGATAATCTGATTGGGCAATAATCAAACCAAACCCCATTACACTCACGGTTTATTTATTCCTATCGAACCAGCCTCTTTTACAACTACACCGTAGATGTGCCAAAGCCTGGTATCACAAAATAGCCTAAATTGAGTTGGACACACCCTGATTCCCCAGTGCCTTGTGTTAGGGTTGGTGTTTGACAAATGCACCGTGACTGTTCAAATAGCGCTCAAAATGTTTATATGTAGTTATATTACTGACCTATCTACAGTGCAGTGACATGCCAGTAAATTAACATATAATTTATTCACTTTTAGATCTATGGCAGAGTTAACTAAGTTCATTAGGTGCTTTAACGAGCTTTCAAAGAAGGAAACATTTCACATATGTTACTGAACTGAAAACATTCAACAACAAATTAGAATATATATCTCAAAATACTTATTCCAACAAATAATCATCATTCGTTTGCACTTCATAACAAACTTGTAGGTCTTCCACTCTAGCTAGTTAGAGAACTAATTTATTTACAAATGCCCTTCTTGGCTACATACCATATTTCCAAATATTGCAACTGGTATTGGACATTACAAATGTACAAAACAGTTAAAACCAATAGTTTAAGATAGTGGTCTGTTATTTTAGTGGATAAGGAGGTAAATACGTTTTTTAAATAAATGAAATTATCTTTTTTGATCCAAAAAAACAAACAAGTTTTTTTAAAAATTTAAACTTAAAATTTTCTAATTTGTCATTTTTAGCACAATGGCTCAGTGAATCTGTCTAACACTCAATTTTTTAAAATCAAATAAAGCATAATCATAAATAAATTATCTTCTATTTGTAAAGAATAAATAATTATTTAATTCTTCTGCTTTCCCCCCCCTGGTTCTAGTGCATCTGTCAGTCAAAACAGGACTGTTATCATTTTCCTCACTATCTGAACCTGATTAAATATCTGAGAAATTAGATGGATCTGTTAAAATTATGCCCTTGGCTACAGTTGGTCACCACTTCAGTACAGTTGCCATCCTTCTTAATCCACATTACTAGATTTTAGTCAAGGGTCTAATGCTGAGACGAGCCTTACATCCTTCTGGAACCTTCTTACCACAAAGCCACATACACCAATGCCTTTTACCCCCTGTCAATACCAGTGGTTCATTTCCTACAGTGTTCTTCCATGCTGGAAGAAAAACAGGAAATTCAAAAGGGCTCATGCAAAGGTCACCTTGAGGGTCTCAATGTACGAGTAACATCTGTACAGAGCATAATTAAAATTGAATTCATTAAAAGTTAGACTAGCATCTGCTCAGTGCACTTGTCTGAAAACCTGGAGCCAGAGCACGATAATAAAAAAATTTAAAAAAGGAAAGAAAAAGTGGACCATTCTGAAGCCTGCAGCGGTCTTCCGGAAACTTTCTGAGAGCTTTCTGTCAGGAGCAGAAAAAACAAACAAATCAAAAAAATAAATAAAAATCACACACAACACACCACACATTGCCTCAGTATTTTGGAATAAAAATGTGAATGTTGAAATTTCATAAACGTAAAGCATTGTTCAAAATTTAACTGCCCTGAAAAGATCACATTTACACTGAGGGGTCGATTTACTAAGATTCCACAATAAGGGGTGTAATTTTGCGGGCGCAGCCAAAGTATTTGCACACGTTATCATTTCACACTTTGTGGGTGATCAACTAAGACTCATTGGGCCCTATCTTACACCCGGCGCTAAGCGGCGCTAACTATCTTTGCTATCTTGCCCCCGATGGAGGGTTCATTATAGTGCCTACCGCTCACGTCATTTAAATACCAAGTCATATTGCGCCCATTGCAAGTGAACTGGGCGGGTTGGTTTTAAGATAAGGAGTGGCCAGGATAATTTTTAGCGTATTGCTATCTTGAGCCAGCAGAAAGCGCTTGCGCTAAAACCACCAAACCTGGTCTAAAGTCATGTCGCAGTTGTTTACATTTTATTTTAACGCCGCATATAAGTGCGTCTACATAGGCGTGTGCATAACGCATATACACCCTCCTGTCTGTTACACACAGGGGTGTGCACAAGCATGACTAAAAATATCAATATTACAATGTGAAATATTATTATTGTGTAGGCTATATCAAAAATGCATAATAATAAAAGGGTCCATAGGTAAAAAAAACACATAGCTACCTGTCCCTCAATGAAGGGGAATGCCGCATTAAATTGCTTTCAGCCCACTCCATCAACATCCAGGCGAAGTGCGATGGTACATGTACGGTTACATGTATAGACTATTCACAATTATTCTGGATCAAGCTATGACTTTATTTGCCAATAATTCATGTAATCTTCTGGGGGGACAATCTTCTGTTACGGGACAATGGCTATCCATTAAAAACATTAATAACACCTAGCCTATATCAAGCCTAATGCGCGAATTGTCATTTACACCTAATGTGTGAATTGTTATTCAATGAAAAACTCTCGCACTGCATGTAGACGGACATTTCAGTTCTGAAAATGCGCTTCAGATGTCATTACAATACAGCTCACTTCATCTAGGCCTGTAGCCTGTAAGTAAATAGAATGATTTTGACTGAAAAAAGTTCAAAACCTTGTCCAGTGTAGGCTATTGTTTTTCAAATAGCCTAGACTACAGTCCCCAGGATTCCCTGTGCATAAGGTTTTTTCGATAGCCTACAGTTAAAAAACAGATTAATTTAAATTGCACCATGTTAACTGAATTGTAACCTTATTCTTCGTCCTTTATTTTTTTTAATTACAGTGACCAGGTTTCCATACTCTCATTTTATTAAAACCCTGCTGAAACTATTTTAAAGAAAACTAAGAGTCTAATTAGAAACGAAAACAAATTTGCAGAACATTACACAATTAATTCAGAATTCATTTTAATGCCGTTCTCTGCATGTGTGCTTTAACTTTATGCAGGAGCAGGTCTGTTTCGCAGTCTTTCTGGGAAAGTGGACTTCATTATTTTAAAGCATTATGCTACCAGTAAAACAGTTTGGTCACATTTCCATAAGCATGACATTATAAAATAAGGGGAAATTAGGTGAACCTATGGCTTCACAACCTGCATCGGTGCGGGAAGATGTTTTCAACTCAGGGTGCGGAAAATCGCAATGACAAATTCTTTACTATAACGCAACGGAGATTTTAAGTTGCTTTGTATCATTGATAACAGAACTAACTACAGATTTAATATATTGTAGCAATCGTTCAGAGAGGGTGGTGCAACACCGTCAGCACCCCTACTTCCAGCGTCTATGCCAACCTGACAGCTTTAGTGTATTTACTAGGGTCATCATTAAGGCTAAATGACGGTATTTATGTTATTAATCACTATTATAATGCACATAATGAACTTTGCATGAAGCTTGTACTTCAAGAACTCCATGAGAACAGCCTCATGGAATTGATGTTTGAGCATGTTTGTTTCGCCATCATATAAGCAATCCGCCAAGGTGGAAAAGCATGCTTTAAAAGGGAATGGGATGTGACATTTTGATTGGTTTATTGCATGGTACGCCCAAGACACACCTATAATTAATGAAGAGACTAAGTTCAGCCCATTTGCACATTGCGCTGTGCTTAGTGCTCAAAAAACACACCTTATAAATAGCAAAAGTGGACTTGGACACACCCTAAATGCACTTAATGCCATGCGTTTAGACCAAGCACTAAGATCGCCAAGATAGAGCCCATTATGTAAATTACTCCAGCCGCAAACAGCCAAATTTAAATGAGTGATTTTGCATGTTTGGAATGGTTATACTGTAAGAAAACAGCAAAAAGAGGTTACTGTTACACTAAACGAGCTGGCAGTTTATTACAAACTGTTTCACTGGATGTCTTCTGCTGGGAGTTACAGATGTTTGCCAGGACATAGCTATGCTTACTAGCACTAAGCCTACTCGCTCCGTAAGTGTCACATAAATCATGGGTTTTATTTTTTCTAAAGTTTTGATTTGCTTGTTATTCACTGTTTGTTATAATAGACATTGTATTGCTTGTTTGATTCAACTAATATTTAGCCTACTTTTGTATTCTATAACACGATTTGCTTCATGATTTAAAAAAACTTTTTTGAGCATTAGCTAGAATGGGCCAGTTAATTAGCCCCCATTGCTACGCAGTCATTCAGAAAATTCAGTGATGGATATTCCTAACACACCCGTACGTGTCTTGTTACAATGACAGCCGTCATCTTATCAATTCCATGTCTTTTAATACCTGCTTTTAATTTGTACTAAAATGCACCCGCAAATAACTTTCCCAAACTTCCTTTCGGGGTTAGTAAATCACTTTAGACATGCTAAAGTAATCTATATGCATGACCACCTCCCACTATATCACAAAATGACGTAGGGATGCCGGATGTTGCATATTCATTGAGGCGAACCCACAAAAATGAGAAATCATTACTTGATCACCTCGGATAATTTTTTGCGGGTGGTAACTGTTTTACACTTGCTTTTGTACACGCAAACCTCTAGTAAATCGACCCCTGAGTGTGCAATTTCAATAAAACAGTGCACTCAAAAGCATGGCTACTGTGTACTGGATAAATAGAATATTAAATTATGAATTTTTTCATATGATATTCTAGCACAGATAAAATAGTTCTCAAACTCATCTTTCAGATTTAAGCTTGCATTACCTCAGATTATGCTGACATATAAACATTTCTCCTCTAAACGTTGATTTATTTTATATATTTAACAACTAGTGAAGCAAAGGCCAAACACAATCTAGCGTTTATCTATAAGATTATGTCATGAAAGGAATATTGAACCTTTTGTCTTCACAATTTTGACACAGAGCTGTGGGAATTCACTTTGAATGTCTCCTCTTTTTTAAATGGTATATTGAACAGGGACTCTGTGTTTAATAATGTAACAGGCGCAAAACACTGAAGGCTATAACTAGTAGAAATGGGCTGCTTGGTGCTGAGCTTTCTAGCCTGCTCACAAGCAAATTGGTTGGCTGTCTGAAATTGGGAGACTTTTGGCAAATGCTCCACATTTATCTCTCTGTCCCCCAAGGTTATTTGGAGGCCTGCTACCACCCCTCCATAAAAAAAACTAACAAACATGAAAATAAAAAAAAATAAAATGGAGCTCTGATCTCATGTTTTTTCATGTGTGGTTGAATTTATCTTAAATAAATAAACAGTAAGAATGTCAATAAAAAGGTATTGACATTCATAGTATGCCAAGTAACTACAGTCTACACACATTGCAGCACTTTGTCCCGGTGAAATGACTGTATTATTCCAAGCAGAATGCATATTTAAGTGAGAGTAGATGAGGAGGAGCGGGGGGGGAGAAAGGCATTTTACGAAAATCAAACGAGACATTGAAATTTCCGGAGAGAACAGGGCATGCATTATTATCCATGTCTGATTTGAATTGTAAATGAATGAATAAAGTTGCGAGACATTATTAATCCTATTATTATTTCTCCGTCTATGGTACTTCACCCCTGTTCCTCAAAGACCTTGGCTCTTTCTGATTTATGCATAACTCTAATTGTAAATTGCTTCCAAATCCAGACAGACCGGTGAGCGTATAATTTCACTTGATTAACGGGTTCATGTACCAATCTGCTGTTTTTTCCCCCCAATAATGTCTTGATTTTGTTTTTTTTTGTATGTTTAGAGTATGTGTTAATCAGAATTAAATTGATTTATGCACTTTTGAAAAATCTGAAATCAATACAGATTTGTCCCCCATCTATGCAAATTTCAACATTTTTAAATTTGTCAAGAGTTAACACTTATCTGCTGGTCATGAACATTTTACAATCATTCACAATGGCCCTCTGGGTATTCTTGTACAGTGGTGCTCGAAAGTATTCATACCCCTTCACTTTTTGCACACTTTATTGTGTTGTAGATTTAATTTTAAATGGATAAAATTGCCATTTTTGCCCATCAATCTACACTCAATAACCTATAGTGACAAAGTGAAAACATGATTTTTGCAAATGTATTAAAAATCTAAAACTGAAATTTCTCATGTGCATAAGTATTCATACTCTTTGATTTAATGTATTGTTAAAGTATCATATTTCATATTTGGTCGCATATCCTTTGCATGCTGTTACTTCCTGAAGTCTGTGACCAATCAACATCAAAAGACTCTCGATATTTTATTTTCAGGTACTGTTTCAAACGATACTATATCCTCTCTGCATTTGAATGGATCTCTATGGGAATTGGGGGGTGAGACCAGATTCAGCTGTAAATTACACTGGTACAGTATGGAACACATGACTGGCGAAATGGCTGTAAGTCATCAAGGGTCTAAGGCCCTGGTATTCAAATCACGGTCCTCGAGGTCCGGGAACTGCTGGTTTTCCACCCTCCCTTTACCTAGGAGTCAGGTGTGAAGACAGTCTGGCCAATCAGTAGCACTAACTGTTCAGTTAATTACCTGGGAGAAAGAAAACCTGGGACAGATTTGAATATCCATGGTCTAAGGTATCAGACGAGCCTCATGGTCTAAGCAAGGTATCAAACGAGTTCTATAGGAAATGAGTCAGGATAGCTCAGTCGATAGCTCAGACCCTTGATAACTTACAGCCATTTAGCCAGCCATGTGTTCCATACTGTACCAGTGTAATTTATAGCTGAATCTAGTCTCACCCCCCAATTCCCATAGAGATCCATTCAAATGCAGAGAGGTTATAGTTTAGTTTGTAACAGTACCTGAAAATAAGATATCGAGAGTCTTTTGATGTTGATGGGTCAGACTTCAGGAAGTAACAGCATGCAAATGATATGTGACTAAATATTAAATACGATACTTTAAAAATACATTAAAGCAAAGGGTTTGAATACTTACATACATAAGAGATTTTTAATACATTTGCAAAAATCTGTAAAAAAATGTTTTCACTTTGTCATTATGGGTTATTGAGTGTAGATTGATGGGCAAAAATGGCAATTTTATCCATTTCAAATTAAATCTACAACACAATAAAGTGTGCAGAAAGTGAAGCGGTATGAATACTTTCGAGCACCATTGTATGTTAGTAGGTCTAACCCACTTTTTAGTGGGGAGCCATTTCTTTCAAACTCTAATTGTTCATTCCTTCCTTCTCTCCTTCAGTACCAACCTTTTAGTCCCACACTTGGGCTTAAGAGTCAGAATCGTAATTATCTAAATGTCTTTCTGTAGTTGTTTACCTCTTTATACGTGCGTGTATTAGAAGCTGGATCAAAGCAGGCACTCCAGATACTACTCAGCTGTAAGGCTTGCGGCTTCTGTACAGGGAATGAGCTTCTCTAGCACTGTACCCAGACAGAGCTGTCTCCTGCTGTCTGCTACTGACACACAACCAAAGTAGGGCTCACGTGTGAGAGAACGGTGGTAATGCGATCGCTGGATTTTTCAAACGCAATGTCCTTTGAAACCTTTTCAAGGTGTCAGTTGGTAACCACGGCTACAGTTTTTCTCTTTCCTATTGTTATCATTGCAGCTCTGGCCTGCAGTCAAAGCAGTGGTATAATCCTTAGTACAGAGGCAGCCACACCTCATGGTTTGCAAAATGGTTTTTCCATGTAAATTCTAGTCTTCAACAGAGACTTCATCTTTGAAAACCCAAATGCTGTCTGGGTAATATTTCTGAGAATTTTCCCTGGCAGTTTTTTTTATTATATAAATGGCTGGGTTTTTTCTTGTTCGGAGAGCCGGTCATTTCCCTGATGTTGATCAATCTGTGGAAAATGAAGGAGGGCCTCACGGAAAGGCGCAGCGTTCTGGAAATCCACCGATCGATTGGTTTTTGATCAAAGAGATTCTGCTTCTTCTCCATTCTACAATCTGAGCGATCATTTTCTGCACTTGTCAGCAATTCCTTGCTGCCCTTTAAGATGTTTTTAAATTTTCAGTCTCTCTCAATCCCTCATATGAGAAGTGTATTCTTTATTTTCCCTTTCCAGTGACACTGCTGGCTATTAATTGAACAGAATTGACTATTGTAGGCAAGCTCAGCTTATGGTATTGTGCTTTGTTTTTAGACTTATAAAGGTGTCTGGCTTCGGGCCAAAAAGACACCAACTTGCTGATGCTACTCCAATGCTACTTTTTCCCCATTCGTTGGGGTCTTATCTCAAACCCATTACACCCCAAATGCGCTCAGTCTAATATGTTATGTGCCACGCAGTAAACACAATCCGTAACATCCTAAACAGTCAGATAAACATTGAGAGCGGATGCCTGATGCCTGAGGATGCGCTAGAAGATACAACCAATTCGCTACTAATGTAGACTTCTGGCATTCACTTGCCCAGATAAACTAGTGATGTGTGACACAATAACTTGCTATGCAGGTGCTATTTTACGGAATAATTAAAGTACAAATCAGCCCTGCCCTGTGTTAGGATCAAAAAATGGTAAAGCTCTTAACAACGTCCGTTCCTTGTTTGGTTTGAAACATAAAGTAAATAGTTTTTTTGTTTTTTTTGTTCCGGTTTGCTCTAACAGTGATGCGATCCGCTGATCCGCCTGAACGGTGAGCCCCATGGCTGTGGCTCATCCTTGGGACCCTGTCCGGGGGTGGTGGAAGGGAAGAGGAGGGAAGGGGAGGCGGAGGTGGGTTAGCAGGGGGTTATAGCGGCTCACTTCCTCCCTCTGCCCTGCTGCGGAGTTATTCTTAGAGCCTTCAGTGTTTCAGTGTTCCTCTCGCTCAGTACCACTGACCGTTGACTTTACTTTTCCCCGTGCTTTTTCCCCCCTCAACTTCACGCTCTGACTGTACACGTTGCTCTCTCCTAACAGGGTCACCGACTCTGTATTGGGAAGCTTTTCTTAAGATGGTTGCCTCGTTTTGACCAGTTTCAGCAAAAAGATTCTCTCTTTCTAAAAAGAACTACAGTAAACAGTATGAAACATACAGTATGTATTATGCATGAGTGAAATGCTTTTATAACATGATGCTATGAGTGGTTGTCATTGAATTGTTTGTCTAATGAATTATACCAAAAAGTAACTAAAAATGAATGCTTTTACATTTTAGCAGGCGCTCTTATCTGCAGCAGCTTAGTCATTTTTTGTACATTGAACAACAATCCATTTTCATGGCTGGATATTTACTGCAGCAATTCAGGTTAAGTACCTTGCTCAAGCATACAGGGGCAGTTACCCACGTGGGGATTGACCCTACAACCTTGGAGTTGCAGACACAGTTCTCTAATCATTATGCCGCACTGCCGCTCAATAGTTTGTATGTAAAGGAGGAATGCATTTCTACGATTACAGATGTTTAGAAGTCATGAGAATGTGTGATGGAATTAGTAGGTTGATGATGCAAACTGTATCCCTCAACTTTGTTTGTGTAAACGGAAACGCCAATAATCGCACACACAGTCAATGCGATCTATGCCTTCCTCATGAGGAATACCATGACACACACACACGCACACACACACACACACACACACACACACACACACGCACAGAACATAGCACTCTGAAGGGAGTATTAAGTCTCCTGATGTCTACTGACTATACAAAGTACATACGACCTGCTATTGATCTGTTTCATATATGCTTTTCTGTGTAGTTGCAATTATCATGTATCAAGTTAGTATATGCTTGCCACTCTCTCTAACTCTGAGAGAAAATGTTTGAGGTCTTAAAGAAATACACTATCCGAGGTCGGGGGTCATATCGATCTTCTGAGACCCAGATGTCACCGATGGACGGGATCTGGCTCTGGCTTTGTGTCTGCAGAAGTGAGGTAAGATGTTAGGTGTTAAGGCATGACATCAGCTACAGCACACCCCAAGGACATCTATAGACATATGAGGGGGGGCAGGGATTCCTGGAACCATGGGCCAATGAGCTATGCGGAGAGGGTCGGGTCCTGGAACTATGGACCAATGAGCTATGCGGAGAGGGTCGGGTCCTGGAACTATGGACCAATGAGCTATGCGGAGAGGGTCGGGTCCTGGAACCATGGACCAATGAGCTATGCGGAGGGGGTCGGGTCCTGGAACTATGGACCAATGAGCTGTGAAGCAGCTCTGCTTTCACAGGTGCCAGGAAGTACAGACCATTTTATAAGATGTATATCATTTTGGTCATGTTCCGCTGGCTTTGTCATCTTTTGGAAGTTACTCCATTCGGTGTGATTTCTATACTCTTAAGAACGCATAATTTATGGTATATACAAACGTGCATAAAGCATATTAATTAACATGGCATATAAAGACATCTAAAACATAAATGATCAGTTGTGGATGTAGACTATATAAAGTACTGTGCTTGTATTCTCTTTCACAGCCAATTATTTACAGCATTGCAAATGCTTGGCTCCAAAAATCTAATTACCTAAAGGGATAGACAGAATTATCAAGCGTTTAACTTTTTATTTTTGTGTTGATTAATATTTGATTAAATAACTCCAGTCTTTACTGAGGTAAAAATGAAAGAGTGAAAAAAACAGCAAGTCAATCAGACAGAAAACAAATAACATTTTAGCGAAGTAAAAATGATTTTGTAGGTTGTTGAGAATTCACATAGCCTATAGAGAGTAAAAATATATGTCAAATATATAGATTGTTACTTTATAAAAGCGTACATAGTAAGTAAATATGTATTGTTAAATCTTGGTTATGATTATTTCTGCATGTGAGGCTGTGTCTGTCAGTCATAGCGTTACTCTGAATGTGACTTCCCTCTGTGTCTCGTTGCGAAACGATGAAAACAGACCTGGATATTGGACTTCAACGCTTAAACCGGGTTTAGCCTGAGATGACACAGAGAAGCATTTGAACATAGAAGAAAAGAGATTAAAATTTAATATCGACCTCAGTGGGTGAAAAAGAGGCCCGCATAAAAGCGAGGCGGTTTTACGGCACTCTGGGAGGTGGCATAAGACAGACATATCGGGAGCAGAGGGGCAAATTCACAGCAAAGAAAAGCGTAAACCGCCCCAGGAGAGCACCAGCATGAGAATAAAAAAAAACAAACACGAGGAGGTTCAAGATCAAACGACGCCACGCTCTGTTCGCATAAAAAGACAGTTTGAATAGACAGCCTCCATGTGAGATCTATGTCAAAGTGTATTTTATAAAACTACTTAGTCGTGCTTTTCTGCCTAAGCCACTACCCATCCACCTATCCATTATCTAACCGCTTATTCCTGGTCAGGGTCGCGAGGGGGCTGGAGCCTATCCCAGCATGCATTGGGCAAGATGCAGCAATACACCCTGAACAGGTTGCCAATTCATCACAGGGCACACACACTATCCACTTAGACCTATGGGCAATTTAGAGTCTCCAATTAGCCTAACCTCCATGTGTTTGGACTGTGGGAGGAAGCCCATGCAGATACAGGGACATGAAAACTCCACACAGAAAGGCCCTTAGCCGGGATTCAAACTCGGTACCTTCTTGCTCTGAGGCAACAGTGCTAACCACTGAACCACTGTGCCACCTCACCTAAGCCACTATTTAAGATATAATTTGACCATGATAATAAGACCATTTTATAAATGAGGCCCCAGATGTGGCCGAACCATAAGCACTTGCAGTACCTACTACGACAGATAGATGGTGCATTTCCAGGACATGTAGGCTACTCCCAAGGTATTGACCTCTGCATTTCATAAGAATCAATTCCTATTAAGCGGCCGTGGAAGGAGGATCAGGGCCGCAAATTGGAATGACAACTGTTGCCGGAAATGCCTGGATCAAAAAGGCACTGGCAGTTCTGGACAGCAATATGAATGTACCCCGAGGCGTGATTCTTATTGTAAATTTTAGATAACCGGGCCATGACAGTGCCTCCCACTTCACCGAGGTTCAGCAAATGCAACACGGCCTGGAAATGTTAGTTACTCCACTGGGGCCGCGGCAAATCTCCACAACATCCAGCTTTTATGATTATGCTAGCAATACATTTCAAATAATTATTATGAATCTGCAAATGATTCAGAACGATTTTCAGACAATGCTTAAATCTAAGATGGCATTATCGAGGGAATGGAACTGCAACAGCAGGTTATTTTAAAAAAAAAATTACCCTCCGTCTCTGTACTGTTGCAGTGAGCTCCCTCTGTGTGCGATTTCTTAATGTTCTGCATCACTTTAATTATGCATAATCTTTTTATGTTCATTTAATAAAACTTCATCATTTGCTTTGAATGAGCTGTAGTGCACAGTGAGGAATATTAAGTTGTTCACGTTAAACAGAATATAAGAAAATGAATGCATTATTAGTCGTTTGCCATTAGGAGTATCCACTGTAATATGATAATTATCGCACAGTTCTCATAATTTCTATTTATAAATCCATACATGCATAACTGCTGGATGAATATTATTTCCTTAGATCTAGAATTTTAGACATGTAAGGCTGGGAGGAAGTTAGATGTCAGAGGAAATTTGGGAGGAAATATTTGTGCCTTCTTGAAGTTTTAAAATAAAGAATATATGACCCTGTGGCTGAGTTGAAAAATGTCTCTTAACAAGTGTTATGTCTGTGTTTAAAAGGAGTCTAAGAATATCCAAATTATTTATGATTAAATATTTTTTGTCTGGCAAGAGGGGGTTAGATTTAAAGGAATAACGTTAAACCTTTTTTAATACCTATCTACAGTTTATCTGCAGTACTATGAATTTAAAGGTTTTTGGTTGAATATCCTTTTTCCATATCCCTACGATAAACCGGTCTGTGCCAAAAATGTAATCTTATGAAATTGACGTTTTGGTACACTGGCACATTTTGTAAAAATGGATAATCAACATTTCAAATAAATTATTTTCTACCAGAGCACTGGCTACAGTGCAAGTGTAGCTTCTTTTTTTAAACCCTTCATTGCATCCCTAGGTGCAAACATCTGTTACACTCTTAGAGCGTTGCCAATGCATGGACCAGCTTGCCAAGCCATGTAACAGGTGCTGGGACCACTGGGGTGTTCGAGTCCAGTCTAGATACAGTGCTAGACATTCTCCAGGCCATGGATATGCACATCTGGACCTAAAATCCAAATCCGGCCCTGCTTTTTTTTCTCCCAGGTGATTAACTGAACAGTTAGTGCTACTGATTGGCCAGACTGTCTTCACACCTGCCTCCCAGGTAAAGGGAGGGTGGAAAACCAGCAGTTTTTGGACCCTGCAGACTCGTGATTTTAATACCAGGGCTCTAGACCAAGGGTGTCCAATCTTATCCGAAAAGGGTTGGTGTGGGTGCAGTTTTTTTTTGCATTAGCCCAGCACTAAGACACCTGATTCTACTTCTCAAGGTCTTGGTTGAAGACTATTATTTGTTAAATAGTTGAATCAGGTGTTGTAGTCCTGGGCTAAAACAAAGACCTGCACCTACATCAGCCCTTTTCGGATAAGATTGGACACCCCTGCTCTACACAGTGGGTAAATGGCAAATGGAGATGTGTTGAATGGCCTGTAATCATCATTCTGCATTCTCATGCTCTTATGTGCCTCACCAGAATGAAACCAAGGGGACATGTCCCGATTATGTTTGACAAAGCTTTGACCACAATGCACTGCGATTGCATACAGAAAGAGACAATGTCTTACATCAGTGATTCTCAAACTCGGTCCTGGGGCCCCCCTGTGTATGCTGGTTTTTGTTCCGACCGCAATTGTGATCCAAGAATTTTAACAAGCTGTTCATTTTTCTTAATTGCACTTTTCATGTTTTGATGGATTATTTACCCTCTTAAACCAAACTATGTCAGAAAATAGCTATGCATGCCCTGTAGAATAAATGTCCCATGTTCCCATTTTGCTTATTGTGCTATATTGCAAACAACTAGGCTACATAAAAAGAGTTCACAAAATGTTATAACTGATCAAATTAAAGACTGAGGTGAATCAATATGCTCCTAATTAGGAGTTAGTTAATATTAGTCATTGAACACATGTGTTTATGTTCTTTCATAATTTTGTTTTCATAAACTTATTAACACAATGCAGGTTTGGCTCATTATCAATTTGCGGTGTCTTTGAATTGTTCATTATCAACCAAATGGTTAGTTTTCGTGGCCATGTGTCCACACTTTCACCAATTAAGAGCCTATTGATTCACCTCGGCCTTTCATTTGCTCAGTTTTGTTACCTCTTTTAATGAAATTGTTTGAAATATAGCACAATAAGCAAAATGTGAACATGGGACATTTATTCTACATGGCACGAATAGCAATTTCTTTACGCAATATGGCTTAAGAGGGTAAATAATCCATCAAAACATGAAAAGTGCAATTAAGAAAAATGAACAGCTTCTTAAAATTGTCATATTGCAATTGTGGTTGGAAGGAAAACCAGCATACACAATGAGGCCTCAGGACCCACCATCCTACATCATTATTACTGTATGTAATAGGACCCAGTGGGGAGAGTGTTGAACAGTACCACGCTTTCCCCTAACGGTTCTAGGATCATTTCACTCCCTAAACTACTTTAAGAACTCTACTAGACCTGGAGTCCGACCCCGGTCATGTGAATTCAACCGAGTCAGAGACGGCACCAATCATGTTCTCCGCTCAGCTCAACAGCTTTTCTACATACTGACGAGCACGAGCGGAGGCGAGCGTCACGAATATCGAGGAAGTTACTTAGCTAATTACATTAACTGGAAAATCAATCATTTAATACAACATCTTCGTATATTAAGATGGTGTTAACCTGCATAATGGCAAACACTTTACATCAATTAAATTCTGTCCTTATATTACTTACTGTACCTATTAAATTTAAATACGAATATAAGAAAGTTTGAACAAAAGTGTTGTTTAAGGTATACTATTATTTTCCAGTGAATGAGCCTGCTCATGCTAGGGCCCAAATAGCACTTGCACTGTGGCTAGAGCTAGCGGCACGACAGAGAATACATTCAGCATCATTACATGACATAATTGAAAACATTAAATTAATGCACTCAACTATTAATATTGCATGGGTAATCAAATGGGCTGGTCCTGGACCATAGAGATACCAATTAGACCGACATCGGTGTCAGTGGTAGCAAACTGCTGTTGGTCCACTAGCCGACTAATGGCAGCAGATCATTCACCATCTACTTTGCATTTTTTAACAGCTACTCATCTGGGCTGTTGTGTGTGGCTGTGTTCGAATCAGAGCCCTATCTACTGCGTCTTGTTTACTGTGTTCTAGCGTACTGTATACTGTTTAGTGAGATGCAGTATACAAAATATTTTATCAGCGAAAACCTGGAAATAAGTATATCATCCTGGATATTAAGAATTGTCGCGTACTGTCGCAAGTGTGCTGATTCGGACAGGGCCCATATGTCAGCTGACTGTTAGTGGACCACAATGGCGTCGATTTGCTGAACGCTGGCAGGCCGACAGCAACGACGGTGGCTGCAAGTCCCACCCTCTTTGCTTTAAAATTTAGAACGGCGTTCAGTTGTTCTTCCTGTGGCACTCCCTCCATACATTATGGCCTGTGGTTCATTTGAAACTCAATTTACCAAATGCAAATGAGGACAAACTGAAGCTGTGCACACACACACACACACACACACAGACACACACACACACACACACGCACACACAGTATAATTGGGAACGGTCAAAGCGTGGGAAACTCATCAATAAAACATGCATGAGGCGCTTGAAGGGCTGAATCCATTTGGATATTTCATCACACTAAATCTGTAGTACTCAGGGGACAATGCGACTGTGTTGCACACATTGTTATATATGTCAGATAGGCTGGCAGTTTCACTGGAAACATGTACCCTTGAGTAAGCTACTGCATGTCGTCTGCACTTTATATACTTTTTTACATAAAAAAAAAGTGCATCATAATCCTCAGTAGCGAATTCAACTCTGAACAAAGTTTTTGTTTTTAAAAAAACAAAACAAGAGACTGATGTACAGAAGACACTTTGTATTCAACTCGCTGCCTCGTATCAAGCTGCTTATTTCAAGTAATACTGTGGAAGTTTTTATACCGCAGGGGCTGGCATCCTCTGTGTAGCCTCCAGATAATGCCTGTGCACCCACCGTCAGATCAACGTCCGCAGTCCCCTCTCTACTGCCCATTTCACATCCCCCTATTCTCAGCATTTATCTCCACGCTACAGACAGGCCTCTTTATAGCCTTCCAATAAAAGTCCCATTCTTTACCCTCTATGGTGTTGTTTTCCCTCGTCCTTGTGAACCTCTTTATTTCTGCTTTTCTTTTCTTCTTGAGAATATATTTGTTTTAATTTATTTTAGGTTTTCACCTCGTATATAGTATACCATTAAAGATGTTAATGCTTTTTTAATCTTTGCAATTCAGGTCGGGTTCCTTCATGAACAGCATGTCTCTCACTGACTGCATTTGTCGATGCAATATATAAAGGTGGTTACATAGTGTTTAAAATGGGGAGCGTAACACGCACGCGGACGGACAGTCCGCCGGACTTTTGCCTTTCGGAGTCGAGCGTACCCACCCCCCTTTGTAGACTACATTTCCCATGATTGTTGTGCGCAAATTGCAAACAACAATGGTGTCCTTCGTGGAAGACGATCACGGTACACAGAAGGTACGCTTGTAGGTGAAACGACAGGTCTGCGTGGACGCTAAAAACGACTGCTGTGCGGACTGCCTTGACGGACGTCCATTTTGGGTCCGCTATGGTCTCGTTTAGGTCTGCACAGGCCCTGGCATCAGCTTTTAGGAATAGGACACACACCCACACCCACACCCACGCCACCGTTCTGCGTGACAGGAACATGCCCAGCCGCGTATGCTAAGGCTTCGCTCATTGATTTTATCAAGTACAACACTCGGTCAGCAGCTAAATATAGTGATGCTGCCTCCTCACAAATCTTTATGTCTGGAACACTGCAGGACGCTGAGAGAGTCCTTGCATTGTCCCGGTTTTTATTTATTTATTTTTGTCGGCTCTGGAGTTCCCGGTAGCTGGAAATGAATAAAGCCAAACATCTGTTTTATTAACTGGTGCAATGAAAGAGGGGATATGGTTTCATATACTTCCTCCTCTACCATCATCGACATACAGTAATCATTTCCCTACTTTTTGCCAGGTTTAGACTAAACCTATAATAATAAAAAAACAACTTTTAGGCTATGGCATGGGGCCAAGTGTGTTGCCTGTCCAAGAGGTGCTATAAAACTGGCCACTTGGTTGTTTATTTCCTTTTTTGGGTAAAGTGTGTGTCGTCAAGGGTATTCACAGAAAATGCAGAGGGGGTGAATGAGAGATTATCTACTTCAATCACAGTGTTTATTCTGTATTGACATTAATTCCGTAATAACAATCCCTGGGTGTAGCAGTAGTCATATGGTGGCTGTGGTCCTCAAAAAGAAGTCGGCCATATTTGTAATGGAATCTGTATTTTCAGATCATGTGGTGGTCATGTGACATAGAGATCACTGCACTGGGGGTCAGCAGCACAGGAAGTAATAGAGCACCCTTACAAAACTGGATAGTTTGCCGCAAACTTGCAGCTAATATGTAGGGCATTTGCCGCAAACTAAATTGTTTTCCACGAAATGTTGCCAGAGGTTTGTCAGAGTTTGCCAGTAGTGATGAACTTTGCCAGAAGTGAATGGCAGTTCCCACAAAGCTAATTTCCATGTGAAAATATGAGCTTGCCGCAAACCTGTGGCAACAATGCCAAAGGTTTGCTGCAAATTTGCTGGAAAGACAATATTTTTGTTCGGGCAGAGCTTGAGTAGGCAACGTGTTTTACCTTCATGACGTTTGGGAAACATTGAGCCTTGGTTAGTTGGCTACTCTTTCATTTTACCATTCATTATTAACCACTCTGTGGCCACAAAAATGATCGATTAAGTCTTACTAAAAATGTCAGTTCTGAATTATGAACCAACGATCCTTGTGGTTAACCAAACATTTAGAGCCAGTGGTTCAGTACCATGTGAATTATGCAACAGGATTATTGGATACCCTGCTGAACATTCCAGCTTAAACCAGCCTAAACGGGTCTAGCTGGTTTAAGATGGGTTTTTGATACTTCTAGCTGGTTTTAGCTGGTCAACCAGCCTATAGTCAGCTAGACAACCACCAGCTTCCTCAGCTTGCCCAACCACAGACCAGCTCGAAGTGTCGAAAACACAGCTTCAACAATTTTAGAATCCCAGCTGGTCTCAGCTGGAATAATATCAAGAAAAACATATTTGGCAGAACACTATCTCTTAGGAACACAATACTAATGAACAGTGGCTCAAGATCACCCTCGGCATAAAAGCATGAAATTCATGCATTCGTTTTTAAATGCATTGCCTCAGAGTTTGGGAAATTTAATTTAACCAAGGGAGACTGCTAATCAAAATGTATGTTGACTCTGATTTCTCTGAGAGTGTCCTGTTTAGAGACCATTAGCTAGCTAAATATTAATAAGGAATCCAACGTTTGCACAGCTGTGAGGTCAGCTGGGCACATTTACAGGGATAGTTCATCTTAAACATGAGTGTTATTCACTTGTTTTCTTATCTTGAGAAATGTTTGTTGACCTAACCATGACAGCTTTCTGCAGTATATATTTCAGATTTAATTAGTGCACCAACAAGACTTCACAAAACATTTGGACCAAGGAGTCACTTTAAACCCTTGAACTACCTGGCTTAAACAGCTGGTTAAACATTTAAACAACACAATGCAAATGGCTAGCTACAAGCATAAGGCATAGCAAATAGCCATTAGCAAGCCAGTTACTGCACGCTAGTTCCGAGACTCGCAATCTACAGGATTGATTAGGAGGTAAAATCTTATTAGCTGGCCAAGTACTGATACAGATAATTATATCAGGTTCTTCAGCATATTAGTAATAGCTGGGGTGTTATGTGTTATGTTAAGTGCAGTTATGTGTTGATTGCAATTACATTTACTCAAGCAACTGACCTATAGGAAAGGGCTATTTAAATATGTGAGAGTTACTCATCAGTAGTTTTTTGGTTGCATGGGGTACTTTGCACATTGTACTACTACTAATAATGGCTTGCATTTATACAGGGCTTTTCTCACACTGAAAATGCTTCACAGTGTTGAGGGGGGAACTCTCTTCAACCCCCACTAATGTGCAGTACTCACCTGGGTACCCACGGCAGCCATTTTCCCTCAGAATGCTCACCACACATCAGCTGGGATGGAGGTGGAGAGGCAGAGAACAGTTTTAGCCCATTAAACTGGGGCGTTATTAGGTGGCAGGATAGAGAGAGCCAGGTCGGGAATTTAGCCAGGATACCAGGGAACCCCCCCTACCCCTTTGCGATGTGTGCCGTGGGACACATGACCACAGTCAGTCAGGATGTCCGTTTAATGTGTCCTCCAAAAGACGGCATCTCCTACAGCACAGTGTTCCCATCACTGCACCGGGGCTTGTATGACCATATGGAAGAGCGCCCACCAACACCACTTTCAGCAGCAACTTAGTTTTCCCAGGAGCGCTCCCATCCAAGTACCAACCAAGCCCACTCATGCTTAGGCTTAGCTTCAGCCGTTCAGCAGGAGAAAGGAACATGGTGGCATGGCTGCTGCTGTCATCAACCTGCAAAAACTTACGTTTCTAAAAGTTTACAAAAATTGACGATGTGTCCCATTAAACCACTTTGATTCAGCAGAGAATTACTGGTGTAATGTTAAAATCGACCTGGAAGCCCGTCTTATCAGTCAATACATAGGGTTTGTGGAAAAGTCTTTATTTGCAAAGGAAATGTACTGTAAGTAGGTAATTGTGCAGTAAACCATTCCATGTCTAGCAATTAACCTCCGTTCTTTATTGAACCATCGGGTGGGAATTCCAGGGAAGGTTTCTACGGAAACACACTGTTCCTTTGTCTTTTTTTTAAAACACCTGACGGTGCTGCAAAATGCCTCCCTCTGATCCGTCAATAAGCCGTAAGAACTAATTTGAGGATTATATTTAATTGCACTTGGTTGTTTTACATCCCGCATGTTAGCAGGCAGTACAGCCAGAGCAGGGGAAAGATTAGATTGAAAGATTGGAGGCATTATCTGGAATACCAAAATATGAGCTTGTCTCTATTCTGACATTTTATCATTGACTGAGTGCAAGTGGCATGATAGGATTCTATCCTAAAAGTCAAGACTGTGCAGAATAATATTTGCATTGAACAGTCCAATTATACGTATATGCTTGTTTGTGTGTGTGTGCGCGTACGTGCAAGTATGTACACACACACGCACGCACGCACGCACGCACGCACGCACGCACGCACGCACGCACGCACGCACGCACGCACGCTCACACGGTCTTTGAGATCTTATTTTCCACTCTGTTCCTGTAGGGGGCAGAAGAGGAGAAGCTGTATGTTAGTATTGCTCAGCACACAGCCTTGCTCCACGGCTGTCTTGTGCACAGGAGATTTCAGACAAGCTGTGGGTGGGAAGCTTCAGCACGACACACTCCTTTTTTTTATTCTCTCCTTTTTCTTACCCTTCCCCAATTCTCCAAGGTAACAGCCTTGGAATCAGGAAGTCCCTGTTTTAAAACGGAGGCCGGACAACATTTAAATTGCTCTGTGAAGTTTCATTATATAAAAATAATAATAGTACATAAAACCCCATTTATCACAATTTCCTGGGCTGCTATAACCCCCCCCCCTTCCCCACCACCACCTCCCCTTCTCTGTTTTTACTACCATGTCCTATTATCATAATTGTCTGTGTTTCATACACAAAGGCTTATTCTCTGTGTTTCATACACAAAGGCTTATTCTCTGTGTGTGTGGGTGGGAGCAGTGGTAGAGGGTACTTGAACTGTTCCCTGTATCTGCTTTCCTGCTGCTCTCTGTTGCAAGGCGAACTGTCAATTACCGCGGCGCTCCAGCACGATTCTGTCAGCGCCTTTTTCCGTTATGGGAGAGTTACCTCCAGCGTTTAAAACTTTCCTTTTTTCTTTTCTCATATTCGCTACTGCCACAAATATCCGGGCTTAATGTCGCCACGTGCTACATAGTTACGGATAATTAGCCGGACGGCAGAAACCCTCGCTTCGGGGCAGAGCAAGAACCAACCTGGACATCCAAAGCAATTAAGCTCTGCTCAAATGATTAGCGCTCGGCTGTGATGATACCTCCGATGGCATCATACAGACCTATGTTTAGTAATATCATTTTATTAAAGCCATGATGAACACATTCAAGCTGGAAACTCCTTAGAGAGGAAAGGGTCGTTTGGTTGATGTGTGTGTGTGTGTGTGTGTGTGTGTGTGTTGGTGTCAGGGGGCTGACACTGCTGTCATAGTTCTGACCTGCACCACCCTCGTAAGCCCCCTGGTACAGCATCTCAAACTACTGCATTCAAGACAGAAAGAGTCCCGGAAAAGCTGAGCTTTCTCAGCGAGGTCCCCTTTTATGCGGCTGTGGATCCGAGTTATCAGTGTAACAGCCACCCTGCCATGCATCCTCCGCCTCAACGCACGGCTTCCCATGTTAATTAAAACTGAGCGTGAGGGAGCCCTGCTGCAAGCACACTGCCCCATGTACTGCTGCCTGGCTCGACCCGGTGGACTTTCTCTCTGCGTATCCAAGGGTGAAATCCCTGTGTCCGTCTTTGGGATTAGTGCGGTCCTGATACCTCCTGACCCTCTTTTCTGGTCGAGCTGCGCTCTTGGTTGGTTCTCAAAAAGTGCTGCTCGCTGCTGCATTAAAAAGGGGGGGGGGGGGGGGGGGGGTGGTGCTGTTGTAAGGAAGAAAAAAAAGAACAGCCTCAAAACAAGGCAGCAATGCTGCTGCAGGCCTGCGAATGAAAAAAGGCTTCGCTCCGCGTTCACTTACCTAAAAATCAGCAGAGTAAGAGCGCGCTCTCTCTCCCGGCTGCGTTTTCAACACAAATTGGGCCGAGCAGCGCTCCGAGCGATAAGACGATTAGCGTGCGCGGAGGTCGGTGTTTTTTGGCGTTCGGTCGCGGGTCCTATTATCGCGACGATGCACGGGATGAAGGGTCTCGCACGCAGGGCCTCTGAGATCGGATTTTGGCGCCTCTCCCCTCGGCCCCGAGTCCGAGCGTAATTTCTCATTCACGCCGGGCGACCTAGCAGGAGGCACTTCCATCCATCATTTCGTGAAACACTTAAGGGGATGTTTATGGACTCAGTTTTGTGGGGAATCACAGTTCTGCCTGGCCATGGCACCAAAGTTCAAAACCCATGGCGATGTATTTTTCTTTTCATCGTTTTCACAGGTATGTTCTGTTTGTTGGTAAATTAATCACAGATACTTGCTCAGAACATGAGTTGGTGGCCTTGTTTACTGTAGGGGAGTCACTGTACCATAACACGTCACAATTGTAACAACTACATTTTCTCACACTAACACTATAATCACTCATGCAGATATGCAGTCAGATATGCTCTGTGCTGTCATCTAACTGACCTCAGAGATTGAGCTCTCTCCATCAAACACTGCACCATTTATTCCAATAATTAAGTTATTCCTAAGTAAATTCATGGATTGGAAGTGTTTTTTGTTTGCTCTTAGATTTTTGTGCTCATTAAACCAAAATGCATACGATTTCGATCATTTATCTCCTGGTTCCAAGTTAACATAGGTTTGACTTGTATTTTTTACTCACAGAAATTGCTCGCAAGGAAACAGCAAGCCTATCCCCATGCGACAAGGTTGTCACGTGTTAGCCATGTAGCCTACAATTCACCTTCATGAAGATATGGCGGTAAACTGCCCTGAAATTGATGATCCTGTGAGCACACGGTTTCAACCTCAGACATGATTCGTAACGGCCAACAAATGACCAATTTGGCTGATTTTGACGTGACTACATTTAAAACATGAAGAGACCACAACTCATCCAATGCCTAATTGGTTGTTGGGTGACATAATGTGGGAAATCCAAAAAGAAATAAAGTGGATAGATAAAGAGGGTTATTGGTGCAATGGTGTAGTCTGAAGAGGTTGGCCTTAAGTCTATGCCGGAAGATGGGCATGCTGTGTGAGTCGGAAGTGCAGGTATGCATTGGGGAGGGGTTTTATAATGGTGGTGTGGCTTGGACACTGAACACCAGAAAAAAAAGGCACGGAAACTATCGGTACAAATGCTTGTCACGGGGTTGGTACCCTATAGGTACATAAAACTGTATCCCTAGCCAGAAATGCATAATTAATTTGTACCTTTTTTGCTTGAAACGGTATTTATTAGTACCCAAATAGAACATTACTGTACTTGCAGGGTCTGTTTGGGAATTTAGTTCCTTAAAGAAGAACAATTTACCTCCACTGTACCTTTATTTCTGAGAGCAAATTATCCATTGGACTGTACACCATGGACTAAAATCAATGCTGAGAAATATTCACCACAAGCTCTGTTCCAGGAGAGCTCCTCAATTTGCAATATATACATATTGACATCTCCAGAGGGTTGACTATGCTGTCAAAAACAATGAAAAAGACTACAATAACTGGCATTGCAAAAATGTACTTCATCCAACAACGAGAATTTAACAATATTTTTAACAAATTTTCCCACAAAACACAGTCCTATACCATTGATTTAAACTATAGCTTGCTCAGTGTCCCTTTTATTAAGGTTGACTTTTTACTAGTGCCACAGGGATACAACTATCAAAATATCATCATTCAAAGCGAAATGTTCACTGAACTCATCTGACTTCTTGGCAAAGAAGTTTGGCTATTCATCTAGAAGTCTCATATAAGCTGTATGAAAAACTTGCTGTATAAATAGAGCACTGAGATAAATTGAAACGCAAAACATCCAGACACGGAGGGTGAAAGAAACACAAACGAGACACCATTTGGAAAACGGCCTTGGTTCAAGCGCTTGCGTTTCTTTTTCCGGGCTTATGATAAGTGGTCTATAGGTGAATGTGGTGGTTTATGTAAGCTGTCTGTTTCTAGGCTTGCACTCACCACAGTCGTCTGCACTGCACATAGAGTTTCTGATTCATCGCTAACTTTTTAAGACCTGATTCATTGTCCCTGTGAGTTATATTTTCACAATCCTTAGAACCATTTAAACTCATCTTTCTTTCAGGTGACAAGCTTCAGTCTGTCTGTATGAAAGCCATGTCTAGACCGCACTGAAACAGATTGTGTGCGTGCACCCTGACCCTTCACGAACACGGACTGTCATCAATAGTCTCAGGCTGTTGCCGTTTTAGTACAGGTTCAGACTGATTTTCATATTCAAAATGTAATGGGTTCTGTTAAATTGAGTCTGCAGTCAGGCACAGCAGTCAAGGAACTTAACATCACTTTTATACAAAAGTAAAAGTTTTCTGGTTCATTTATTTGAATCAGCAACAGTGCTATCCCTGTGAAAAGTAATAAAACTGTCTTTTTTTTCCAGAAAATATTTCTGGCTGTATGACTGAATAATACGCAACTGTGCAGTATATGATATGTAAGATACGTTCACCTGTGATGCAAATAGAAAATAATACCATGCAATAGCAAGCTCCATCTCAACTGTTCTGGGTATTATTTGACATTATAGCTGCAAGCTCTAGAAAGTAGTGCCGATTTCTGGGTGGTGCAAAAGAGTTTAATTTACCACAAATGTTTAGTTTTCTGGTATCTAGGCATCATTCTTCCACAATACAGTGTTGTGTCAAGTGTAAGATGGCTACCACCGAATAACTGTCACGGGGAAAGGCAGGACTAATGTCTCTCTGGACATCACTTCTCAAAATTCTCTCACTGCAATTAGATTAAAGGTGTATATCATTGTGTTGTGGGGATAAGCAGGGTGGGGGGAAACAAAAATCAATACCCGCAAACTGTCCTGGAACAACAAATTCAGGACACAATTCATAAGACCAGGCCCTGCTATCTGCAGACATGGCGGTTTTATAAAGCGCCATTCAATACCAGTTGCTCTGTACAAAGAATCTGGGCACACGGCAAATGTTTTCTTTTTGTATCGAAAGGTAATTTTTCATTTTTATTTTTGCTGAGAAATACAATCAAATCTCTGTGGAGCCTGTGTGTTCTTATACACCTGTGTGTCTTATATTTCCAAAGTGAAACACAGTGAAACTAACACCAGCAAGTGTTAAAGTTAGTGATTTCCAAAGTTATAACAGTGAAACTAACACCGGCAAGTGTTAAAGTTAGTGATTTCCAAAGTTATAACAGTGAAACTAACACCGGCAAGTGTTAAAGTTAGTGATTTCCAAGGCCCCACTTTACAGTGACATCTACCGCCTGTGTGCCTGACAGTACTGCTTGAGAATATATTTATCAAAAAGTGTTATATACTGTATGTATACACATTTTGTATACAGACGTGCTCAAATTTGTTGGTACCCCTGGTAAAGATTAGTAAAAAGCATTAAAAATTCACTGTTTGGTGAATTAGCTTAATCTCACACTGAAAAAAATAGAAAAATCCAACCTTTTATTGACGTTCATTTATTATGAGAAAAAAAATCCCTCATCAAGAAATAATTATTTTTAACAAAACCACGTTGGCCGCAATTATTGGCACCCCTGCATTTATATATAGAATAAAGTAATCATTTTTTTATATTTGGTCCCATATCCTTTGCATGCCATGACGTCATGATGTCTGTGACCCAACAACATCAAAAGACTCTTGATATCTTATTTTCTGGTAATGCATTTGAATGGATTTCTATGAGAATTGGGGGGTGGGACTAGATTTAGCTGTAAATTACACTGGAACAGCATGGAATACACGGTTGGTAAAATGGCTAAGTCATTAAGGGTCTGACGTATCAAACAAGCCTGAAACTTTCACTCTGCTGCCAGATATGCAGTAGATATGGATGGATCACTTTAAGGGTTGTTTCTCCTCACAAATTTTCCTAAAAAATAAGTCAGGTTTTTAGGCTTGTTTGATACGTCAGACCCTTGATAACTTAGAGCTGTGGTTTTGTTAAAAATAATTATTTCTTGATGAGGGATTTTTTTTCTCATAATAAATCAACGTCAATTAAAGGTTGGATTTTTTTCATTTTTGCAGTGTGAGATTAAGCTAATTCACCAAATGGTGATTTTTTTATAACCTTTTTTACTCATCTTTACCAGGGGTACCAACAAATTGGAGCATGTCTGTATATACATACATGTATTGAAGTCAAAAAATTGAAACACAAGTGTGTTTGTATTGTAAGGGCATCTGCTAAATGCCGGTAAACTAAAGTAAAGGGTTCTACTGGTTTCATAACGTGTGGGAACATTTTCCAAGTATGGTTTAGGTACACTGATGCCCTTAGAAGAGGAAGTTGATGTCTATCGTTACTTAGCGGAGTGATCATCTTTACCCCATGTTACATAATTTTTAATTCCAGCGGAGAGGGGTGTCTTTCAACACCCCCATCTACAGAGAACGCTCAGTTTCCCTCTGCTTTGAGGGGCATGTGGCTAATATTGTGGCTAATATTGTCCATATGGCATAGCCTGCTCAGTCACCAGATCAATCACTTCATCAACTAACCATCAGTCCATTGACTTTCTTGTGGAATACTGGTGTTATTTTCTTCCCTGAGAACTCCACACTCTCAGAACAAAGGTTCATTGGCTTGTCTTCATAGGGGAACCCTTTTTTAGTTATTTATGGTACCCTCTATGGTAGGTGTGAAAGCTCCCGGATTTGCCTGACATAGAACCCTTGTACTAGATAGGGTTCCTATCTGGAGACACAGAGGAGCCTTTTGGAACCTTTCTGAGAATACAGACACAGGCACACTCTATGCAATGGTACATTACAGGCCATGTTGGCCCAATTCCCTATTAAATTACTACAAATACTGGCGTTTCCATTATGATATTTACTGCCCGTGTATGTTGAGTTCTACAAACGTACCTTTACCCAAGTTCCACAGGCAAAAAATGAAGGCTCACTTACCCGTAACATCTACTGTAAACTTATATTTATGAGTGGAAATGAGGGCTTTACTGAGATTTAATCAGTTCCATTGAGATTCATAGCCTTAGAATGGCATTGATGCCATTGTGCTATTCTTCAAATTACCTTGATGGTTATTGGGCTCACAAGTTCAACTGTGACCTTTGGCAGCTTGGTGGAGAGGGAATAACTCTCTTGTGTAGAAAGAAAGCCGGTGAACGGAGTGGGCAGGGAAACCCTTAGGTGGCTCATTATGTTTTTAATGTGATGGGAGGCAGGTATAGAGTGAACACCGTTAAAGCAAGAGCTATCCAAGCAAAGCTGCACAAATTAAAACATGATTAGGTTTCAGAAAATCAACATCAGCAGTAAAATAATAAACGAATCACCGCTGGGACGCCGTTAGATTAAAACCTAGAGGTGATAGAGGAAAACTAGAAGGTAGGATGATGTGACAGGCAAAATGAAACCCACAGATTTGAGGAAGAAAATTATAATAGTAATGAGCCAAGAAGTAGACGGTAGCAGTTTTATTTGGAAGGGGCTGGTTTTAGAAAAGGCTTGAAAGAGAAAAATGGAGTTTAACGGGCCCGGTCCTCCGAGCAGCTTTTTCATGTGTCAGCCGCGGACAGCTGTGTTAAGGAACGCTTCCATCTTGCTGGTGCTCAGCTCCTATTAAAAACCGGATTGGGAATTTTTCGGGATCTCTTCAGAGATTGCGGGGGATATTGCTGAGCCCCGCAGTTGTCACCATTGTGGAGCTGAGGCACAAATTTTTTAAGCTGAACATCTGCGAGATTGTCTCCCAGGGCTTGCATGTAGAGATGGACAGTTAGGAAACTGCGGGAAGTTCTCTGAGCCTCTGAGCTCAGTGAGTTTCTCAGAGCTTTAATGACCTCTTCCCAGCATGCACCTCACTATTCCATAAGGAATCCAGCAAAGCGGTACAATTCACGATAATCATTCACAAATGGGGGAAAAAAACAAAAAAACATAGGTGTCTACAAAGGTGACCTTGTCTACAACAGTAGCTATGAGCATTTAAAAAAAATTCTTTAGTAACTAAAAATAATAATACAAATAATAAAGTGAACTGGACAGGATCTATTTTACTGCAGTGCAGTCTCACAGTGCAATCATAACCCACATTGCTATCACCATTGTGTCTTATACCAATCCTCTAGAATACTGATCAGACTGCCGTTAACAGATTTCTGCTTTCCAATGGCAGACGCTAGTTCAGTTGTCAGTTACCATCTCTGCCGTGAGCTTGCCAATTAAATTGTCTGCAGAATGTGCATGTTCAGCATGCAAGTTAACACAGTAAACACACTTATTATACTCAATTGGAATGCCAATACATACAAGCAACCATGTACTGAATTTGTATTTACGTCATTTACCCATGTATTTAATTTAAAACATCTACACAAGCCCGCAGTAATATCTGTCTATAACAGCTGCATCTCCTCCACGGGGTGAGGATTGGGGAGAGCTTGCACAATATCAGATTGTTACAAAACACTGAAACTAATATTAACTGGAAATATTATCAAACGCAAAACAGCGATGCTAGCATTGATTGTTTTAATTATTGACATGAATTAATATGCTAACATACATGTTCATGTAAAGGATTATTTTAACAGATAGAAGAACTTCACTCAGTTGAAATGACATTGCAAATAACATTGCACTAAAAAAAATTTTTTAACAAAGAAAAAAAAAAAGCCTTTGAAAAGAAAGGATACAATTCTCAACCTATTATTCAAACTGCTGTTCAACCTAATGTAAGCAATAATACACATGAAAGCATGCTCATGATTGCATGCTCTGGATAGTAGTTTACCAGGCTGAGTGCCAACGACTTCCAGCCATCTGAGTCGTTCAATTAGCTGAACATGACTACACTCTGTCAAGTGTGTTATAACCACTTGGTTCTAAGTGTTTCAAAAACGTAAAATTTATTTTGCTCATTGTTTTTTGGGACCTAAATCATGCCTAAAGAAGAGAAAGAACTCGTAAAAACCACATAATGTCTTTCAGAAAGCTCATAATCCTCGTGACATTCACCATTCAGCTATTTCATTTTTTCCTTAAGCTACTTCAGTAAAAAAAACAATATGGTGGAGTTTGTTCAAGGTCCTCCCGTGAAACAGTGTCCTGGAAAACATGAAACAAACAAACAAATTAGCTTCAATTTACTATACTTCTTCTTCAAACCTGCTAATCTTCTCTATAAATCAGAGGCTGGCCTGGTGACTAAGTCTAGCAGCAATGTCCAATACAGCCATCTTAGCTTTTGTTACCGCTTGTATAATGAATGAGGAAGGCGGCCATTACGGACAGCCCCAAGGGGAAGTGATGGCCCAGGCAGGGGCAAACAGTATAGATTAAGTGTGGCAGGGAGGGGAAAGACACGGATGGGAAGTAGAGAGGAGAGGAGCGGGCTGATAACAGAAAGTCTCCAGAGAGATATGGAGGCCATGTTTCTTCAAACCAGCCTCATTCTTTCAAACCAGAAAAAAAACAACAAAAAAAAACATGGCTACATTGAAAAGGGACAAAGAATAAAAAGGCCTCATTAATAAATCACCTTGTTTGTGTTGGGGGAAAAAAAGACAGGCAGCGTTTGGTTTGTAGAGGGGTTGAAAGCCCGGGCTGAGGAAAACATTGTTTTCATTAATTGGATCCTCTGTGCCAGGTGAAAATGAAGTATTAAGATACATTCCTGCTTTATTTGAAAAAATGCTGGGTAGACGGCCCAACAGGGGCTTTTTACCGTCTCGTTTCATTACACCTGACCTGAAGCACAATATGGATCGCGTCAATTTGTCTTTCTCGTGTGTGGCTATTGCGGGGGAAACAAAGGGGTCCCGACTGTTGCTACTTTGGCAGGATGGCGGTCTTGGCCTCCCGCGCAATGCATCACGATGACGGGTTCAGGATTGCTTACAACACCGGAGGAGGGGTGGCACGAGGGGTTTGTACTTGCTGGCCAACGTGTTGTTTTGTGAGGGCCTGCTAACCATGTGTATCCTCCATTGGCTGGCTGTGATGCCTGTCTGACACTTAACAAAATGCCACTCCACCATAAGGTGTGGGCTGTGTGGAGTGGTCATTCCCTGAGGAATGGAACACCGCGACGTGACACTGGGCATCGCACCATGACCGGTCACTCCCTATAGCAACGTGGCAGACTCGGTCAGCTCAGAGTTCTACAAAGATGAAAACATTTCAAAAATACATTTAAGAAAATCTATGTATTGTAATAACCGGTGAACAAAATGTATATTCACCAGGAACCACATCCAGAACTAAGCAGGAACACAAACTCAGGTGCAGTTCTGAGAATTCCAGTGTATCCATTCCAAACACAGTTTACTAGATCAGCAAAGCTGATTAAAAAAAATTATTAAAAAATTCAAAAAAAAAGAAGCAACATTCAGACGGATTTATAGAGTTGTCAGGAGGAAACTATATCAAAATAACCATGATAGTTTTGTGGTTCAAATGACATGATGATTGCTAATAATATGATGGGCAGACTCGAAGGCTAAGTATGCATTACAGCTCACAAATACAGCTAGAGCTGGTTTCTGAGACAAGGATTAAGTCTTGTAACAAGGCACCATTTTTTTTTTTTTCAGTGGATATTGCCATTGGGGAAATGTTTTTAGTTCAAGACTAATCCTCGTCTCAGAAACCAGCCCTATGTTTTTTTCCTTTTGAGAATGTACTTTTACTGGCTCCCCTGTCATCAAATAAAGTGCATCCAAATTTGTGATTATTTCTACAGCCGCAACCAAAATGCATGTGCAGCGAGGAATTATTTATGAGCTGTGAAGATGTGCAGCTATAATGTCACTATCTAGTAATCGCAGCCCCATTAGAGAGCGAGAGGAGCCCGTGAATCATAAAGAGGATTTAAATGGAAGTTCCAGTGGCATTTAGCGGACACTTCCACTTTATACTCTTCATCACTTTATAGCAAACAAATTTTCACTCAATTATATTCAGCACAGGAAGATCGCCTGAGATGGGCCCCGGCAACCAGAACGGCAGCAGTCAGTTTCTGTCAAACAACAAGAGCGCAGTGTGGAAGTAATAAATAATAAATAAATAAATGCAAAACCTCCCAAGTGGACAGTGCTGACTCGTCATTAAGGGAGAGGGTTCTACTGTGTCCATCTTGATCTCATCTTATCATCGCTTCATGGGGGGGGTTGCTTAATGTTGAAACAAGCAGTCATATTTACCTTGCTATTTGTGAAAAATGCATCAAAGCTTTTTTATACACACGCCAGTGAACAGCGCTCTGCGTAATTGTTGATTGTAAGATGGATGCCTTTTATGCTTTCATCAATTAGAACATTTTTTCTATTAGTCGCATATATGCAGTGCATTCAATTCAATTCAATTCAATTTTATTTGTGTAGCGCTTTTTACGGAGAACTGTCACAAAGACGCTGCACTGAGAAACAGGAGGAAAAATTCAGTGAAAAACCAGGTTTTTTCCGCCCGGGCCGGAGTAATCTGCAGCTCAGGGGTGAGAGAGGAAGAGAGAAATTAGGTTTCTTAAGTAGTGGCTTGATTTCTGCCAATTGAAAGGATGTAGTAACATGGCCCCATAACAATGATGAGGTCATTAAGTGAAGAATTGGTTTGATGAGCATCGGCAATAGCTCCTTCAGTAACTCTGTGGGTACGGGGTCTAGAAGACAGGTGGATGATTTATAAGAAGAAACTAAGTTAATTAGTTCGCTCTCAAGTATGGGAGTAAACTATTCAAGTCGTTCAGTGTGTCTTGGAGGCAGTTCTATATATCGTCAAAACCATGATCACTAACTTGTGTGACTAACTTTTTCCTAATTCCAATTATTTTGCCGCTAAATAAATTTTTGAAATCATTACTGCTACATGAAACTGGAATTTGAGGGTTAGTTGCTGCATGATTATTAATTAGTTCAGCAACGGGTCTGAATAGAAACCGGGGATTGGTCTTGTTTTTTTCTATAAGCTTCGAAAAGTAAGAGGACCTAGCATTGGAGGGAGCATGCTTATCAGTAGCCTACTAAGACTCTCTTTCCAGGCCACGAGGAACACCTGCAGGTTAGTGGAATGCCATTTGCATTGAGACTTTTGTTTAAGAGCCCGCGTGTTTGTCGGTGTACCAGGGGGCAAGCCTCTTCTCAATTACTTTTTAACTTTTTAATGGAGCAACTACATCAAGGGTTTTGCGTAGAGCAGTGTCTAATTCCTCTGCCAGATCATTGGTTGACAGGGAGCTGGCTGAAGTGTCTAAATCAAAGTAATCAGGTAGCACATGAATAAAGTTTCTAGTAGTGGAGGTAGTGACAGTGCGACCTGTATACATTCTGAATTCAGATGCTACAGGGTGGGCTAATTTTACATGCAGAGTAATGAGGAAATGGTAAAACAGAATAGGATTATGTGAGTGAATTTTAACATGAACAATATCAATACCAAGACTTAAGACCAGGTCTAAAGTATGACTACAGTAATGTGTGGGGCCGACAACATCTTGAATGAAGCCAACTGATTCCAAAATGGTCATAAATGCTGAGGGAAAAGGATTATCTGTATTTTCATACTGCAGGTTAAAATCACCCAATGTTAACACTTTGCCATGACTTATAACTAAATTAGAAAGAAAATCTGCTAATTTAGAATAAAGCCAGAATATGGGCCAGGAGGTCTATAGACAGTCACAAGTGCAATTGGCTGAGAAGAGGGGTGGTTTCTACCAACAACGGCTGGCTGAGTGTTCATAACTAACATTTCAAACGAATCAAATACATACTCTAATTTTGGAATTGCCTGAAAGACTGATTTATAAATAACAGTAACCCCACCCCCTCTTCGACAGAGACAGGGGTACTGGCTTTATATGAACCCAGATGGAGAGGATTCATTTAATGTAAAGTTTTTATCCGCTTTCAGCCATGTTTCAGTTAAATATAATATATCCAGAGAGCAATCTGAGATTAGTTCATTCACAAGAGCTGCCTTGGAGTTAAGGGATCTTATATTTAATAAGCTAACTCGCATGGTAGCAATATCACTTGAAGTAATAAGATTGTGTTTTGTTTTAATCTTAATCAGATTATTGAAATAGACGTCACGGTTTTTAGATTTTACATGGTTTTGCATTCAGGGGACAGACACAGCTTCAATTTCTAAAGGATGAACCCTAGTTGATGGTTTTGGGGAACAAGTGGACAAGTACCCTGACCTTGGCTCTAATTAGTCAGGGATTTGAATTTCTAAGACTATAGGCTAGATTGTTAGAAATAAGAGCTGAACACCATCTCTTTTTAAAGAATAAATGTTTTACCCATAACAGGGTAAATCTCTTTCCACTACAGCTGAGAACATTTTGCATTTTAAGAAAATGTGTGCACTCACAATAAAAGCATGCTCACCACATCACTCCAGAGACTATTGGCAAAGAACGTTCTAGAAAAAGGAATATGAAACGTGTAAATATATCCCACAAAAAGCCTTCATGATGTTAGATCTGTAGTGCCTGTAACTCCTAATGAGTTTGTGTGTTTTTCTGCAGTGGAGGAGTAGTGTGTTCAAATACCCAGTTCTCTAAACAACCAGAAATGGCATAGTGGTGTATCATAGAGGTATGTTGAGATTTGCAAAGTGCATATTTTACACTGGGGTTGCATCTCACGATGACGGTCTTTACTAAAGTTTTCAAACCTGGGGGGTATTTCAGAAAGCAGGATTACTGAGTTAGCTGGATAAACCCGGAACAGCTCTTTTTACTTCAGACCATGTTCCAGATTTGGGAGGGTTCAGTTATCAGGCTAATCCTACTCTGTGGAATACCCCCCTGGAATATGGTGTTTTGGATCAACATGTGTACAAACTCGCGATCTTCAAGCTGGGGCACGTGTTGGTGTTTTAGGTCTTGGACAGTCTTCAGTTACCCTGGTGTGTAACTGAAGGCCCACAACAGAATTGCTTGTCAGGCTTGACAATTTATTTTCCTCCCTGACTACCGGATAACAAATGAAGTCCTGGGCAAGACAAAGCCTTGAGTATCCAGCAGAGTCTGTGACTTGGATGCACATCGCCGTGGAAGCATAGGTTGCCATGGAATCTGAAAAGGGACCTGCCGAGGAGTCTTCCGTCCAAGAACAAACGGCTCCCACAAACGAGAGGTGACTTGTGCTATCGATCATGAATAATGACTCAATGCAGGTACCCAGAAAACAAAAAATGGCGTACGTGACATTTTCAGAATTCAAAGCCACCAGGCCAAGAAGCTGTCCTGCTTTCCATATGCCAGCACGTTGTTGTCATAACGAAAACCCCTATATGCATGCAGTCCGTGTCTCAAATGTGTAAAGCGCAATCAATTACCACAACTTTGAAGTCCATAGGTTATTGCTTTTAGAAATGATACTCTTTGCTTCTGTTTACATTCATTAAAAAAATAAAATAATAATAAATAGTAGAATCATACAAACATCACATTCAAACAATTCCCCCGATGGAGGTATGGAATAACTGTGAAGTGAATTGAAAAGGTCAGGCGGAGTGCTGAATGACTCAGCCCAGCTTGTCACTAAAGGACGTGATGAACGATCAATGCCAGGCTTTGCTTTGTATTACTGCTGGGCGGCGAGAAGCACGAGGCAATGAGGATGAATTATAAATTGGCGCAGCCCGAGCCGCGTCTTGTTTTGTTGCTAAATGGCCTCTCTTTCTAGGTTTATATTCACAAAATGTATTTAGAACTGAAAACCGGTTGACAGGGCCTTGACAGGAACACAACATTAAATACTATCGCTGGTTTCACTGTTCCTTTATTTATGTTTTTCTTGGGGCCTATTAAATACTATCTCTGTCCTTGGCAAAGCGCCGGTGTCTTTTGAAGCAACCGGAATAGTGAGGTCGTAGTCGTTTGCATGCACTCATGTATGCGGTTCACTGGGGCCCTGACCGAATACGGTCCCTCTTCCCTGCCCCCTGTCCACTCAGACCCCTGTTTATTATGTGCCCTGTCCACTCACTTTGCAAGCAGTGTGTGAAAGAGAAAACCTTTTCCAAACTAGTGAGTGATATTTTTATGTTTTAGCTTTATTGAGTATATCAATCAGTTTACATATGACAATGATTACAAAGTGTACCATTATGTTGTTGTAGTTTTTACTTCCGGTTTACTAACCAAATTAATTGTCGGATGAGTGCACGGTTCTTTGGATGAGTGTGCTCCTGAATCCCCTCAACAAAACCCCGAAAATAAGGGTTTCATCCTGGGATTTTAAGTGCCGCTATTTGTGATAAAAAGTCGCCCACTCAAAGACTTTTTGACGAAGTTGACTCAAATATGTGCCCTCAGAGAGGTGAAGGGATCATATTCGGTCACGGCCCAGGTTAATCAGAGGTGAAACCAGGAAATGTAGTTTTAAAAAAATAATAATAATAATAATTAATAAAAAAATCTTGTTTTTTTAATATCGATATAAACATATACATAAGAGAAAGACCTTAAAACTGCAAGTAGAGCACTGTAGAAGAGTTCAAATGGGTATGAAGTGGAACTACGAGCTGTGTCCTTTTTGCAAACACAATTTGAGAAATTTATGAGCAATCACCAGTTATTTAGCCTCATAAATAATTAAGAAAAGAAAAATCAATAAACATTCACTTCTCACAGGTTGAAGGCTTTTCTCTTTTGAGTGTCATGCACCTTTTGAGGACCTTTTTTTTCACTGTATGACCCCATATAAATGTACAGAAATCCTGAACAATTCAGTTTTTGTCAATTCAGAATAGGAATACAAATAATTACAGTGGCATTGAAAGTTAAACCCCAGGCTGTCTTATTTTATTTGCCAAACGAGACATACAGGTAACAGCCAAAATACAGGAAACCCCTAGTATTCTTTTCTATGAAGTTATCGACGGGCTGTTCTTGGTGAAACTGCCTGGCCAAGCCCTAGATTGATATTAGCAGGGAACTGATTCAGAATTGCTTGTTTTGCCTTGCATCTCTATTCAATGCATAGACAACATGGTTGTAGGGGCGGCAGTGTAGTACAGTGGTTAAGGAACTGGGTTTGTAACCGAAAGGTCGCAGGTTCGAATCCCACGTAGGACACTGCCGTTATACCCCTGAGCAAGGTACTTCACCTGAATTGCTTCAGTATATATCCAGCTGTAAATGGATACTATGTATAAATGCAAAAATGCTGTGTAAGTCACTCTGGATAAGAGCGTCTGCTAAATGCCTATAATGTAATGTAATGTAATGTCTTTCCATCACGCCTACATCCCATTAGCCACTGTTTCTTGCAGAGACCTCGGCCGTGTCTGAATCAGCGCACTTGCCTATTATTGAGTATGCCAGTTGAGTATACTTTTTTCAAAAGCTGTTAAGTACATGACAATTCTGAAAAAAGAGTGTTCTTAATATCCTAAGATGATATACTTATTTTCGGGTTTTCGCTGTTAATGGTAAGGAGGGTATTTTTCTCATACTGCATGTCACTAAACAGTATGCAGTAACAGGATACAGTATGGTAGTACACAGGGCGTAGGATATAGCGCTCTGGGGCTCGTTTCACGAAAGCGATTTGCAAGGATTTTAACTTGCAGATCGCAATTTTTGCAACGACTACAAGCTGTTTGCAAAACGTTTTTTCTTCGCAGGTATGGCGTTTCCTTTGATTGTGCGGAGACGGAGGCAGAATCTTCTTTGTGATCGCTGCCACCATTTAGATAACTACGGAGATTAGTTGTTAGAAAGATATCACTTACAAAAACGTAGTAGCCTACATAAAAGTTCATTTTTAAATGTATACTTAAGCACATCAAGTTTATTTTACAGTAGACTATATTTTACGTAGACAATTTTATAAAACTAAATAGGCCTATGTATTTAAAGTATTTCCAGTATTTATGTATTTCCTGGAACTAAACGTTAAGTATAGTCTACTACCATTTATGAACTACTTCTAAACTTGTAGGCTACTTGAAACTGCTTCACCAAATTAAAATGAAAGTGCACTTTAAGTAGCCTACACTGTCTGGGATTTAGTTCAGAAACAGTGTAAAGACATAAGCCTTCTTTTATAAACTTATTTTTTGTAAGGGATGGAATATTAGGCTACGCTTATGCAACATTCTTAGGCCATACATAACATGTAACAGCATGGCCCTACCTGTCTCGCTTCAAATAGTGACAGCTCTGCGCTTCCTGGCACCCGGCAGCTTTCTCTGGGTTGTCGGACATCGGAAAATGTTATGGAATAAGCAACGAAACCTTCAATTTGTCCGACAGCACTACGCTTTGTAAATAGCCTACTGATTTCATTCAGCCCGCAACACAGACATCAAGTGAAAGGAGACATTTACGCACTGAGTGGTCTCTCAAAACGTCTTGATGCAATTGATGGGTCGCAAACACAGAAAGTAGAAAAGTGTGTAGAAAAGTAGCCAAACACTCGTTAAACACTGCCGACAAGTTGTATGTGATGCCCTGGGACTAAATGGGAGCACACACTACAGCTACATTTGGAGCAACTGTGTGATAAATTTGTATTACTGATGGATGGCTTCTAGGTGACAATGAATATAAGTATTACTATATATATACATATTATATACATTATTATTTTTACATTTATTTTGGCAGATGCTTTTATCCCAAATTGAAAAATAAAAACAAACAAAAAAGACAAAAAAAAAAAAACAAAAAAAAAAGAAAAAGCACAAGAAACACAATAATCGCTATACAAGTCATAGAAATATAATAAAGTCAAAAATACTTAAAAACTAATAAAAAAAAAAAAACAAAGTAGAAAAAAAAAAAAAGGTTTTCAAAGGACGATGGAAAAAAGGGGAGTTTGTTAGTGGGAGGTTGGTTCCACCACTGGGGAGCTAGCAGTCAGGTCAAGAGCGAGCAGAGGAGGAACGAGGGGAGGGAAGTGGAGGGAGGGAAGTGCAAGTCAGCAGCAGCCGATGTAGCAGAGTGGTCAGTCTTTTGGTAGTAGTAGGAGAAGGAGTGTAGGTAGGAGGGGGGCCTACAGTTACACACTGTAACTTTGAACTGTTGAACCTGATCCTGGGCCACTGGTTAGAGCAGTGCAGAGAGGTGAGTCACAGGAGTGGTGCGAGACGAACTTCGGTGAAGGTTGTGACAGCAGAGACCAGCCACGTTCTGAAACCAGTAGGAGGGACAGAATGGCGCTGGGTTGGCTTGCTGAGAAGGGAGTTGCAGTAGAGTCCAGACGTGATGGTCTGGTGGACTGGAGGAGCTGAGAGAGGGGTGGGGGGGGTCAGGGCCGCCGAATCCTCCTGATGTTGCACAGGAGGAACCTGCAGGACCGTGCCGTTGCATATTATGCCTACTGCGGAGACCTGATAGTTAAAATAAAATGTATATTTCAAATTATATTTTTATTTTAGCCTACAATGCGTAATTCCAATTTAATCTGACCGCAAGGTGAATTTTTCAACCCACCCCACCATCCTCCCCAAGATACCACTTGCAACCTTGGCTACACCCGTGGCCAGCCCACACAGAACGAAGGGCGATACAATCTTGCTGTATCCTTAATGTTCAGCATTCAGCAGATGATGCTGATTAAATGTTTTTCTGAAGGGCAAATGTGAATTGTGCTTTGGCCATTACCATAGTTTTAATATGATATTTTTATATTATAAAATTGGATTAAAGTCAGACATGATAAATTGTAACATAATTTTGGTTATTAAAAGTATTTTGAATATTTTACAGACAGTAAAGTGTTAATCCATAGTGCCACCTTTAGTTTGCGTTTTGGGATAATTGACAGTTTGATACAAAACCGAGGCAGGGGCATGAGATTGATTGCAGATTTATGGATTGCCTACATGAACGCGCTTTGCGACATACGTTCATGGCTTTCAATTGCAATATCTACGTGAAACACTCAGTGCAGGAGAAATTTATCACATCTCACAGATCGCAACTTTGGTGAAATAAGCCCCCGATTCGGATGCAGACCTCCTATTCTTGCCTCTGTAGTGAGCATCTGACTCTGCCCAGCATGTACAACCATGAGCTGAGCATGCTGGGATGTTAACTGAATAATATCCCTTGTGCTCAACTGTTTATTTTATTTGGCAGTTACCTGTACATCTCTGTACAGGCCAGGGATGTCCAATCATATCTGAAAAGGGCTGGTGTGGGTGCAGGTTATTGTTTTAGACCAGCACTAAGATACCTGATCCTATCACATCTCCTTATCATGTTGTGATTAATGTTCATGATTAGTTAGTCGGTTGAATCTGATGTCGTAGCACTGCGCTAAAACAAAAACCTGCACCTATATTTTCCATTTTCAAATAATATTAGATGCCACTGGCATATACCAAATACCGTGTGTGCGTGCGTGCGTTGATGCGTTGGTGCGTTGGTACGTGTGTGTGTTTCATTGAAAGTCATTACAATGTTTGACAGATTTTTTTCATAAATTAATAAATAAAAACTTCTCCTCCAGCATAACAGGTAAAAGTTATTAGAGGTCAAATCTAAGGAAATAAAGAATTCTAACAAAGATAAAAACCTGCAGTGCTTGGACCCCTCTAATAAGTCGATTGAATGAGCAGCGTATGCTTGTGATTACCAGGTGTGCTGTTTTGAATGAGCTGAAACTATTGTTGGAAGTGGGGTGATTTAGTATTGCATGCTGGGAGAACTTCAATAGCATCCTTACAGGTTTTTGTAACTACGTACATGTCGGTTATTCCGATATGGCAAATATGCTTAAACATGAGTCCAAATGTGAAAGTGAAATGGCACTTCACAACCCAAGTATAACTGAACTTGTGCTGAGTTAAAAGAGGACAGACAACTACCTTTGCATGTTACTGGTTATATTCATGACGAAGTTAATAAAATATAATCCAGAAAGTTGTGTATGAGCATGTGTAAATAAAGACCAAACGGGATGTCCAAATGTCTGCCTGTGCCAATATATATAAGAAACGTACACAAGAAACAATGTAAATATGTCCGAAGGTTTTAGATTGGGTTTGGCATTTGTCCTCTCAAATCCTGACAATACTTCCCGCCAGTCTGAAACTACACCCTTTACATTGAATTAAGTGGAGCCTGAAAGAACAGCACATGCATAATAAAGCAGCCCTCCATATAGCATATTAAGCCTAGCTTCTTTCCTTCTGTGGAGGTAATTATACGTTTTCAGCCCCTTCCCTGCCTGTGTGTGTCCATGGGGCCCAGAGGGATGGAAGTGTGTCCAAAATGCTCTGAAGGCTTGGTTCCACTTAAAAATGAGATGCAAAGGAAAGGGAGTTGTGTACAGAACTTATCAAATATGTCTGAGAACATTCAGCTGTCCAAAAAATAGCAGAGAAAAATGTAAGAAAAATATATATAATCTACTCTATAATTGCCACAAATTACAGCAGACAGGGCATGCCTGCAGCCTAAGTCTTCAAATTATAAGGCAATGACATTTTATTCCAAGTGTACTTCTTATGAGGTTCTCAGCAACATTGAGGGAGATTTGGTTAATTACCTTTAATGTACATGCATGCTATTTATTTTCTGTATTGCACATCTTTCATAGTCAGTGCCAAAGTTATTTATGTTCATTTATATCTTAAATTTGTAGTCTTCTTCTTTCCGTGCTTTATAATGGGAAATGTAATTTTTTCTCCACAAAGGATCCAGTGCGCTTTAGCGTACAATATACTGTATATTGGCATGCATCGTGTAGATATTATATGTCAATGCACTCTTAAAACATCACCATAGAAATTACCGCCACATTTGAATATGTCCACTGATGTCTCTGTAGACCGATCTGCTTCAACAAGGAACTGACAAAGGTCAGTATAAGAAAAACTACTGTGGGGGGTGTGGGGGGGAGGGAGGGCAACAGAGCACAACTGTTTATGTTTTTGTTTCTTAAAAGGTAAATAAAAAAAGTAAGATGGGTCTGTAGGCAGATGCCATGAAAGCAGAAACAGTGACCTTAAAGGAGTGACATCATCATTCACCCGTGGCAGGAAACTGTTTGAAGCACCATATCATTTGCCACTACCTAAGGTACCATCGCCTCGCCATCCCTGCCCAAGACGTAATGGGTGTCTGGAAGGTTTTCTAACGAAAAGGTCTCTACCTTGTTCCTGTGTGTTTCTGTGCTCTAAAACGAGGGCCCGGGAATGAACACGGGGGGCCCTCCTGGGGTGGGGCGAGGCCTACGGCGCCCTTTCATATGACCTTTGCATAAGCGTGTTTGCCCAACATTTCCACGGTCGGCTGCTCGATCTACATTCAGGATGTATTTCACTGCTGATTAACCCCCATGTTCAGTTTGATTAGTTCAGTGTTGGGTAAATACCGTGTTCCGCTGAGCCGATTCATAAATCTCTTCCTTCCACTCCAAGATAAACAGTCCATAAATTAGGAGTCCGCGCGGGTACGTGCGTTAGCATCGGCTGTTGTTACCGCTATCGGGAAAACGGGAGAAGCAGCAGTTGACGGGCTCCCGTCTGCCATCAAAGCGGACCAAGGTCAAAGCGGACCAAGGTCAAAGCTACTAAATATGAGCGAGCGAACGCGGGAGCATGCCGCAGCTTATGAATCGGCGGATCACCGCAATTCGCCTCAACAGCATTCCCCGATACTTTAACGCCGCCCGGCAACCGGATACGCTCCGTTCCTGCTCGCCTTTCGGAATCTGGGGCATTATTCCCTCAGACTCTTATTCATTTAAGACATTCAATCAGATCCACTTTGAATCAAGGCGACGTGACTTCCCCAGGCATCGAATTTCCCCCGCGTCCACCTTCGCCGTGGACTAAAAGCCCCCTTCCTTCTCAGCGTTTCCATGGCGCAACCCAACCCCATGCAGGATAAGCAGCTTTCCCACAATGCATTGGGCATTGGATACAAACAACTTGTCAGGAAAAGATATTTACACTTGCGCCCCGAGACGTAATTCATACACAAGGATGCCCTTGGTGGACGAGTCCCCGGCCTTTAGTGAAAGCAGAGTAGCTTAGTCTGATCCCGTTTGAGAAGGCGGTAAAACAGGCACAGCGGCTCCCGGAGAGCACAATCCAAGCCTCTGACCGTCCCTCGTACTGAGGGATAAGGGTCTGCTGTTGATTAATTTGGTTAATAGGGTTTCTGAGCAAGATCCTGTTGTTGTGAGAGCAGGGGCAGGAGAGTTGCTCGCCATTTGAATTGCTGATAAGGGAAGTTTGCGCACGCGCCCACAGCGGGACGTTTTAATGGATGCTGCTGGTGTACTTCCCTGTCCGAAATGCTGAATTGATGAGGCACTTTGATTGCAGAGTCGGTGCTGCCGAATGGCTTTCCAACGACATGCATATTCTCTGTTTATGAGCCTCGTCTTTTGTCTGAATATTGTTTTCATTTGTCATTTTCAATATTGTTTGACCTTGATTAAACTTTGTTCGGTTTTTTTTCTTCCCGAATGAGGCACTTGGACATGTTACCGTGTAGGTTACTGCCTCTGTCAAGATGACAAATGCAGTGCATATTCAATTAGGCGCACATTGAATCAATAAAATATTTAATTTGTGCATGTGTCTGACAACATTAAGAAATGCAAGCAAAGCAAAGACCCCTCGTGGTAAAGGAGTGGGTTAGGAAAGGACGCCCACACAAGCTGGCAGCTTAAGGCCATTTTTATATGGCTCGTATACTGGTTAGGAAAGTAAGGGCTTGTAGCATAATTCGAGTCACTTCCTGTTTGAGGCGCTGCCGTGATACCCAATGAGTGCGGTGCTTAACCTGAATTGCTTCAGTAAATATCTCGCTGTATAAATGGATTGCAAGTAAAGTAAAAGTAAGCTGTGAAAGTCAGTCTAGGTGGGAGCATCTGCTAAATCTCTAAATGTAGTAAAGATCAAGCACCAGTAAAGATTTTGAACGGCAAACTCACTTATTGTTCTGGATAAGAGCGTTCGCTGAATGGCTAAATGTGAACGAAATTTAGACGATATTCGCTAAACGTTTGTGGAACTGGAACAGTGTGAAGTGGCGTGCACAATGGCAAAGGGAAATTGAAATTGCGAACAAGCTATGTATAGTTTATTTTTATGGGCAGCTTCTGGAAGCTTCCGTGTGGTAAAAAAAAAACCCACTCGATAGTCATGGATATTAGTTGCAGAAGACCTTTTAATGCTCACATTGAGTCCCAGCTGACATCCCATCTCTTGTCTTTTACAATCACTTCTGTCACACTCAACAGCCAGCCATTTTGTAAAGCTTCATTAGACTAACCACACAAGAGTCCTGTTTCAGGCGCCCAAGTCTCTCAGCTAACCGGAGGTGAAACTCCACGCCAGCCTAAGCACTAGAGAGTGCTTGCGCACGCACACACACACAACCACACACGCACACGCACACACGCACACACGCACACACTAGAAAATGGCCCCTCTTGGTTTCTAGGTCCCCTCTTCATGGATGTGTAACACCACCATGTTTCCCAGTTAGGAAGGTAGACGAGTACACATGCACACACACAAACACGCACACACACAGACACACACACACACACACACACACACACACACGCTTAGACCATTCCAGCTCAGCTCTTGTCTGGGGAGCCTGTTTTTTTTTTTTTGCCAAAGAGAAATTCTGCTGGTTCAGATATTTTAAGCTTTCAGATGGAAAATCTGGTTCTGTATAACCCTAGAACTGCACGAGTCACAAAGCGTCTTTAGGGTACAATGATTCATCAGGCATTGTGATCTCTCAGGGTAATGCTTATTTGACTTTCTCTTGGCTGAGATCTGTGTATGCACAATAGTTTGATACGAGGCATTCTTTCACCACTCATGGGTGGAGTATAATGTTCTCTACCATCTGCACATTAATCGGGGATATTAAATCTTCGCCTGCTTACTGAAATTAAAATGAGTTGATCCAAGTTGGGAGGTAATCATACTTTGTAAATTACTATCCAGAGTGAGCAAGCAAATCTCATCTTCCTTCCATTCCAAACATTAGAAAGGTGCGACAAATGCAATTATCGCCTCAAAAGAAGTATGACCACAAAACCCAAAAAACCCAATATCCAGCCAAATTAAAAACCTGCTTTTATACCATGAACAGTTTTTGAAAAAGGAAACCTGTCTCTATCTTTGTTGTGTGTTTGTGGTGTAAACGTGGGTAACTTTGAATATGTATGTGTTTTTATATATCTTCTGCAGGTGTGCGTTTGCATATGTATGTGTGTGTTCGAGCATGAATGTTTCTGGATATTGCACAGCGCTTCTTTGTGTTAATGTTAGTACATATGCCAATATGCACAGCGTGCATTCATGCACGTGTGTGTGTGTGTGTGTGTGTGTGCGTATATGTGTGTGTTTGTGTGTGTGTGTGTGTCTGTGTCTGTGTCTGTCCGTGTGCGTGTGCGTGTGCGTGTGCGTGTGCGTGTACTTTATTCCTCAGCTCTTTTGTCCTGAAGCTTATTTTGGCTGATAGGTTTCCATTTTTCCCACGCTGCTGTCTGTCAGACTGTGCACTGAAAACATTTTCCCCACGCTGCTGTCTGTCAGACTGTGCACTGAAAACATTTTCCCCATGCTGCTGTCTGTCAGACTGTGCACTGAAAGCATTTTCCCCACGCTGCTGTCTGTCAGACTGTGCACTGAAAACATTTTCCCCACGCTGCTGTCTGTCAGACTGTGCACTGAATACATTTTCCCCATGCTGCTGTCTGTCAGACTGTGCACTGAATACATTTTCCCCACGCTGCTGTCTGTCAGACTGTGCACTGAATACATTTTCCCCACGCTGCTGTCTGTCGGACTGTGCACTGAAAGCATTTTCCCCACGCTGCTGTCTGTCAGACTGTGCACTGAAAACATTTTCCCCACGCTGCTGTCTGTCAGACTGTGCACTGAAAACATTTTCCCCATGCTGCTGTCTGTCAGACTGTGCACTGAAACATTTTCCCCACGCTGCTGTCTGTCAGACTGTGCACTGAAAACATTTTCCCCACGCTGCTGTCTGTCAGACTGTGCACTGAAAACATTTTCCCCACGCTGCTGTCTGTCAGACTGTGCACTGAAAACATTTTCCCCATGCTGCTGTCTGTCAGACTGTGCACTGAAAACATTTTCCCCACGCTGCTGTCTGTCAGACTGTGCGCTGAAACATTTTCCCCACGCTGCTGTCTGTCAGACTGTGCACTGAAAACATTTTCCCCACGCTGCTGTGTCAGACTGTGCACTGAAAACATTTTCCCCATGCTGCTGACTGTTAGACTGTGCACTGAAACATTTTCCCCACGCTGCTGTCTGTCAGACTGTGCACTGAAAACATTTTCCCCACGCTGCTGTGTCAGACTGTGCACTGAAAACATTTTCCCCACGCTGCTGTCTGTCAGACTGTGCACTGAAAACATTTTCCCCACGCTGCTGTCTGTCAGACTGTGCACTGAAAACAATGCGGGGAGACTGAGGTGAGTCACGGCGGGGGGGGGTGGCATTCTCACTGCTAGTCATGTCCAAGGCAGGTGCGTTTGTTATACGCTATACCTGACTGTAACTGGGGCTCACAGCCAGCCTCGCCTCGGGCCAATCAAGGTCTGGCAGTATGAGCCTGACTGTCCACATCTGGTATAGCTCCTCTCTCAGCTCATAATTAAAAGAACGACGACGACAACGACAAAACCGAGCGTCCGGGCCTGCTTCGTCTGTATCTGTATTCTTTCCGCAGAGCTCTGGGTCTTATTTAACGCATTATAAGGCGCTAGAGATGCCGGGGCTCTTTTTATCCTCAGGAGACGCATCACGGAACCTTCCGCACACTTCCGGGCCTTTCTGGCATACGTCGTCTGTCAGAAAAGATTAACATTTTTACCTTCCTAAATTAACTTCCAAAGAAATTCAAAGATGTGCAGGCTCGTCTAATTGTGGGTGTGTTAACGGGGCGTTGCAGTCCAAAAGAAGCATGCTCAGTCAACATATCCTGTATAAATAAAGGTTAAATTAAAACTAGATCTAAATAAATTCTAAATAAATTGTACATGTGGTTGCTTTGCAGTGGTATCAATTGCTGGAAATGGTATAGAAAGATGGTAATATGGTATAGTGTGAGGTGGAAATGGTATGATGTGGTAATATGGTGTAAAGGGATCTAAATAAGGTGAAAGCATTAAAATATGATGATGTATTTTGTGGTAAGTAGTCTAAAGAACCTGGAAGTGATACAAAGAAGTAATGAATTGTGATGAAAGCACAAAAAGGTCATGTCAAATCATCTGGGATAGTATTGTTGGGTCATAACAGTGTTGTAGAGGAAGGCATTGTGATGTCATAAGCAGTATAATATGTTACAACTTCCACATTCTATTGTATCTGTTTTTAAAATGGGCCCATTGCCTCCCATTCATTTTTTGGCGATAAAAGTAGTGGTATAAAGGTAAAAAAGTAATGGCAACCTGGAGGGTGTATAAAGGTATAATATGAGGTATGAATGGTGTTGATGGTCTGAATGGTGTAGGAGGAGATAGGTTCTCAAAAAGTGGTGCAATAATAAGCAGTATGGAGAGTAATAAAAGGAGTGGTTTCAAAACCACACCTAATAAAAACCTTAACTCTTTACATAAAATAAGAAGTGTGTTGCTTTCAGCTTGAGACAGGGATCTTGAAAAAACATTTTTGAATCCATTTCATAATGATGCAGACTAGCTGATGCCTCCATCATTACGGAAGGGTATGATGTCAAGGGTTACAGCAAAAATGGAAGCAAATTCAGTTGCTTCCCAGACAATAAAGAAGCAGGAGTTATGAAGGAATTCTTAGAAATTGCACTTAAAAAGGATTATGTGTCTTCCAGGATAAAAGTGCATTGATCTATGTACACAGTTGTATACTAGCACAGTTTCCACAGAAACACAAACTCGGGGCATTAATAGAAAACATTTTAAACAAAATTAAAAATATCCATCTCCATTAATAACATTAAAAAAACACATGACAACAAAAGAAACTTCTTCCCAGTATCTCACCGAGAGAGTGCAGATTCATATGCTGGCACTTTAAATCACCGAGACGTATCGATTACCTTTGTGTGCGCAGTCGGCTCCACCGAACTGCACCTGCAGGATACCCTCAGGGTCACAGATAGCAGGTAGAGATAAATAATTCCCCCAGCACACACTGGGCGACATCGTCTCTCAGGTAGAAGGGTCATGTAGAAGGGTCGAGCGCACTGGCGACGAAGAGCAGCGTGAGGTCTCACGGCGGGTTGCCATCGATATTTCTTGTGGATTCAGATCAACCCAAGGAGTTCATTTCCCTTACTCGCCTGCAGAGGGCGCTCCATTTGAATCAACTGATCAAGAGTTTTGGATGGAAACATACAGTAACCCTTCTATAGTGGGAAAACTCTGACATTTTGCACTTTTTTTGTGCGAGTTGGGTTCTTTGGGTAAATGTTTGAAGTTGTCATTCAATGGCTGGTCTGTTTGATTTTATTTTCTGGTAGGCGTAATTATCAACTAGAACTGCTTTCCTCGAATGGCGTACATCAGCTTACAACTTTCCACTGACCTTGGTTCACACTCAATCACCTCTCACTAAGTTTTAACCAAAGCTGGGCGACGTGATATCATATCCAATTGAACTGGCAACAATGAGCCCACAGCTTAATCACCCCTGTGGAACCTCATATCCATTTAGGTATCATTTATTAACTTTAATTTCGGTGCAGTTGGGTGACTTTCGCTTAGCAATCCATTCCTTTTAATGATTGGTTTCATAACCGTCTTCTGCATGTACATCCTGGAAAATTGGAGGCTATTTTTTAAATTTGCTGAGAAATTTACTTAAACTAAATAAATAAATAACGGACAGGAGGCGGACGCAATCAAGTGAAAATAAACACTAGCAAAGCAGATTCAAATCATGCTTTTCTTTTTCTAGAAGGTCATTACTGAGGATGAATAAGACTGCATCGAATAATATCTATTTCAAATGGACACCACCCTCCCCTGCTGGCATTCATACTGGTAAATACTGTTCTCACAGTGAGGGCTTTCACATAATATAATCGTTTCTGAAGGCCTTGTTTAAATTATTTTACAAATAATCCTGACAGTGCAGATATCCATGCGTTCAGATAGAACATGGGCACACGCGCAAAAATTTAATCCTAAAAGGAATTCATTTCTCTAGTGTAAATAGAACATTTGAAAAGGTTAGGGAAAACAATTTAATGCAAGAACGCAAATTAAATGATGATATTGAATGATGTAAAGAATAACAGGTAACAGATTAATATAGGTTTAGATTAATTAGTCACATTGCACCAAGATACAACAGCTGTGTTCTTATTTTTAGGGCAAGAAAAAGTATAATAATTAAAAAATAATGAAAGCTTCTTAGGCAGAGCAGAACTGGGGTTAGACCCGTGGGCAACAGTACGGTATAGGCATTTTAGGGGTCCTTCTCTTTTTTTTATTGGGTCTTACTCTTTGGAAAATATGATAAATATATCACAACAATGCAATATATTGAAATTTGTTAAAGCAGCAATCTGTATATTTACAATATATTGTGATGTTTTGGAATATGCTGTATGTGTTTGATATTTGTTATATTTGAAAATGTATTCCATTACTGTCATGGAAAAGAGTTATCTTGGCTTATAAATTGGGTAGATGTGGTACCACTGCACAGCAAAGAGGACACAGAGCATAGCCCAGTGTATCCACTAAGCCAGGGAATAATGCCGTGTTATTTATAGCTGGGTTATGTACGTTGACCCTGGTAAAGAATGGAATACAATCTGCCCAATTTAACATGCATAAAGTAAAAAAAAAAAATATTATTATTATTTAAAAAGCAAGTACCTGTATTATCATGTCTAACATCAGTACTGTCTCTGAAATATATTACTACATGATGATGTGCAGAAGGAGGCTTATTGATTCTCCTGGGCTTTGCAGTGAATATAATAGTTTTCTGGTGCTAATAGAAATTTGGAAACTGATACAGCTGCGGTTTTGTGTATGCAGCTGAAAACCACTGCTTGTAGTAGTAGCAGTAGCAGTAGTAGCAGTAGCAGCAGTAGTAGTAGTAGCATTAGCAGCAGTAGTAGTAGTAGCAGTAGTAGCAGCAGTAGCAGCAGTAGTAGTAGTAGCATTAGCAGCAGTAGTAGTAGTAGCAGTAGCAGCAGTAGTAGTAGTAGCATTAGCAGCAGTAGTAGTAGTAGCAGTAGTAGCAGCAGTAGCAGCAGTAGTAGTAGTAGCAGCAGTAGCAGCAGTAGTAGTAGTAGCATTAGCAGCAGTAGTAGTAGTAGCAGTAGTAGCAGCAGTAGCAGCAGTAGTAGTAGTAGCAGTAGTAGTAGTAGCAGTAGCAGCAGTAGTAGTAGTAGCATTAGCAGCAGTAGTAGTAGTAGCAGTAGTAGCAGCAGTAGCAGCAGTAGCAGTAGTAGCAGTAGCAGCAGTAGTAGTAGTAGTAGCATTAGCAGCAGTAGTAGTAGTAGCAGCAGTAGCAGCAGTAGTAGCAGTAGTAGTAGCAGTAGTAGTAGTAGCAGCAGTAGCAGCAGTAGTAGCAGTAGTAGTAGCAGTAGTAGTAGCAGTAGTAGCAGTAGTAGTAGCAGTAGCAGTAACAGTAGTAGGCCTAGTAGTAGTAGTAGTAGTAGCAGCAGTAGTAGCAGTAGTAGTAGCAGTAGCAGTAGTAGTAGTAGCAGTAACAGTAGTAGTAGTAGTAGTAGTAGTAGTAGTAGCAGCAGTAGTAGCAGTAGCAGTAGCAGTAGTAGTAGTAGCAGTAGCAGTAACAGTAGTAGTAGTAGTAGTAGTAGCAGCAGTAGTAGTAGTAGTACCAGTAGCAGTAGTACCAGTAGCAGTAGTAGCAGTAGTTGCAGTAGCAGTAGCAGTAGCAGTAGTAGCAGTACCAGTAGTAGCAGTAGCAGCAGTAGCAGTAGCAGCAGCAGTAGCAGTAGTACCAGTAGCAGTAGTAGTAGTAGCAGTAGCAGTAGTAGTAGTAGTAGTAGCAGCAGTAGTAGCAGTAGTACCAGTAGCAGTAGCAGTAGCAGTAGTACCAGTAGCAGTAGTAGCAGTAGTTGCAGTAGTTGCAGTAGCAGTAGCAGTAGCAGTAGTAGCAATAGTAGCAGTACCAGTAGTAGCAGTAGCAGCAGTAGCAGTAGCAGCAGCAGTAGCAGTAGTACCAGTAGCAGTAGTAGTAGTAGCAGTAGCAGCAGTAGTAGTAGTAGTAGCAGTAGCAGCAGTAGCAGTAGTAGTAGTAGTAGTAGCAGTAACAGCAGTAGCAGTAGCAGTAGTAGCAGTAGCAGCAGCAGCAGCAGTAGCAGTAGCAGTAGCAGTAGTAGCAGTAGTAGCAGTAGTAGCAGTAGCAGTAGTAGCAGTAGCAGTAGCAGTAGCAGCAGTAGCAGCAGTAGTAGTAGGAGATGTAGGCAGAACTTGCATTAAGAATTATGCTCATATCACTTTCTCCTTTTGAAATTTAACCAAGTAAAAAACATTTATTGCAATAGCGTCCTATGAAACCATAATAATGTTCTAAACGGATCTGATCAGTTGGACGTACCAAAGCAACAGCCAATTGTTTACAGCTGAGCCGAGCTTAAGACAAGGCTTTTGAGAACCTTTTGACACTTTTTCTCTACTTTTCTGTTACTGGGGATTGGGGAAAGTTATACATTCAAGTCAAAGCCAGACAATCTTTGGGAAAAAAAGTCAGAGGCTTGTGAAACTGTGTATACTCAAATTTTATTCTAAACCATTTATGTGAGACTGACTGTAGCTATGAAAAGGCCATCCTAAAATATATGGGTATACTAGGAAATAAGCGTTAGCTGTCAGGGTTTCATGCCCTGCAATTTTCTTTTCAATATTTAAAAAAAATCAGAATACATGTAATATAGTTGCCAGTCAGAGGTTGTATCACAGGTTGTATTGGGTGCTCTATGCATAATTGTTTCCTATAAGAAATAATAAAATGTAAACAAAAATTACATTTTTGAACAAAAGTTGTGCTTTAAAAGACAGGTCACCGTAACATGGAATGTAAAAAAAATATCTGATGCTCATCTCTGCTTTAATAAATTTGAAAAGTGACATGGAACACAGAAAGATAAGGCATCACCAACTGCCATTGCCTTTGAAAGAAATCTCTGGAAATGTTTTACCATTATTTATAGCTCATACTTTCCAGACTAGCCAAGATGAACGTCCTTTCATCTTTTCGAGTATTCAGAAATGTTAACGCTTGCTTCTGGCAACAGCACAGCTAACTTTAAAACGTATATAAAAAAATGAGTCCTGAATCAACCCCCGCAAAAACAACAGCACACACACACACACACACACACACACACACACACACACACACACACCACGCACACACACACACACACACACACACACACACACACACACACACACACACACACACACACACACACAACACTGTTAATGCCCTGCTACAAAAACATGAAACATTTATTAATGTGTGTTAATTGGATTCATTTCCTTTTTTATATTAGCACTTGATCTTAATTGGGTTATTTGAATGCAGTCCACCTGTACACTCTTTCCAAAGAGGCCCTCGAAGCGCTTTGTTGTGTGTGTGCAGGATGCAAATCTAACGAGAGGGGGCAGGAAGCGCATGTGAAGGTTAGAGGTGTTTGAAGGAATATGTGATGTGTGTGTACACTGTAAAGCAGTCTTAACGTAAATGGCTGTGCTTCTCAACCCCTGACTCTGCCCTTCCTTTGTCTATCTTATTGAACTGTTTGGATTTTGACTTTGAATTATTGAATTGCGTGGAATGTGCAGGTGCCATGCTTAGATGCCAAGTTCAGAAATTCAGACAAGTGCGTCTGAGGGTATCATTCTCATGCGACAACACGAGACAGTTCTCATTGCTTTGATGCAAAAGGCCTTTTTTCAGTACTTATTAACCTTGGCAAAACATGATAAGCAATTTGCACATCAGAAAAATCTTACAGATGTCTAACTTAATTTAGTTTTTCTGGAAAAGAGGAACCTTACCAGCTTAAAGAGGCAATTCCAAAATAAAATGTATGCATACCTGGGGTGCTATCTATCTATCTATCCATCCAGGTAATTTTGTTAAGAACTCACTAGTTTTGTAGATATCTGCGCGCCAACTCACCTTGACATCACCCTGATATAACAGACCACAAAGGGTCCAACGTTTGTGGTGGTCAAAGCACTAATTATTTACATTTGAAAAAATCAACAGCAACATCTTTTTACAAATATGACTTGGTTACTCACAAACATCCACACCTTGCTGTGCGGTTTCTTTCCGAAAACGACTTTTTACCGAAGAACGCCAGCTGCTCAAAGTCACATCGTTCTGGGACTTATGTCTACACAGCGCACCCTAGAATGTGGCGTGCTTTGGTTGAAACTTTGCGTAGATTGGTAGCAGTGGTGTGTCGTGGGAGTAGAACTAGATCTTCTGTAAACTTACCTTTAACGGATGATCACTCTCAATCTGTTTCCATTTACTTTGCCTGATTCTCTATCAAATAATTGATTCACTCAATAACCAAGAACAATAAGAAAATTATTAGGCTACCAAGTTATTTTGAGATGGCATTATTGTTCTGTTCTTGTAACCAGCAAGTTTCATGGCATTTATGATTTTCAGAAATTATGAATTTGACTTTTTAGCTATCTGAATGTCTACCCCTCTTTTATTGAAAATATCCATGCAGGAACACTGATTAGATGTATACAATGCAAAGGATACTCTGATTCCAGTGGGAAATGTTGCATTTTTGTTTGTAAACAAGATTAGAAAAAATGATAAAGGCATCTCTATTGACAGTGCACTGCTGGCTCGATTGACAATATATCGCTGTACATGTCCTGTCTTCACACTCCACAATCTAAATCCCCACCTGGGAGAAAAAGCAACGTTTCAAGAAAGGAAAAAAAAAAGGTTATCATTCACAGATACACGGTGTGTGGAATACCAGAGAACTCATCTCCCTTCTCCATCAGCGGCTTCTATTATTCCGTCAGTCCTGAGCTCACCAGACCGATTAAAGCGCCAGGAAATAGAAACTGATTATCTCCAGAGGTAAGAGCCAACGTATCAAATGCTCTGTGTAATACTCATTTCAGTGAAACTCCGCTTTAAATGGGATTACGTTTATCCACAATATTTCCAAATTGTGGCTATACTGTGTGCGTGTGGCACAGACAGACAACAAACACACACACACACACACAAACTAAACTAGGTGTGACATACGAGCTTGGTCAAAGATAATTCCTTCATTTGGATATGTCAAACAAAAATTAAGATCTTATGACAGATTCTGAGCAAATGCAAATTTTTTTTGTAAAAGGTACAGATTTTTTCATATCAATTTTATTCTATCATTTGTGACTGAAGTGACATGTGTCATGCTACTTCTTTTTCATTAGTCAGTCATGTTTTTGGGCGCACATGACGCTACGATCTAAAACCTGTTGAGCATCACATAAAGAATGCCGAAACTGTAGGGAAAATAACATCCTGCTTGTCAGGAGAACAATACACTAGCCCCAGTGCTTTCTTTCAAGCTGGGCAGATTTAGCCTGCTGACACTCATCACTGATGGTGTTCACAGCTGGCCAAGAGTGAGGTGCTGCACCGTGCCAAAACCGAGGTGTCATCATACTCCATTTTCACGATGGCTCTCAGACTGCGAGCTCCGTTGCATCAGAAACAGCAGGTCGCAATAATCTTCGCATCAGCTGCACAGGTTATCATTAATAACGGGGAATATACAACCACACAGGGGCCCAAGGCTCACCTATGAGTGTTCATCAAAACATCGGGAAGAGATGATTTTCAACAACATTTCACACGGGCTCGCCAGAAATGGACACAATTGAGTGATCAATCAAGGTTGTGTGTAGAGCACCCTGAAAGATGTCAGTGCTTCTAACTCCACAATAGTTTGTAGCAGTATAACCGTGTTGTACAACAGACTAATGTGATGGACCATCTTGAACCGTTAAAGCCATTTATTGTTTATTGACGCTGATATTTATTGAGGTTTTAGTGCAATCCGTTTTGTTTTGTTTCTGTCGGCTTGGAGTCCCCGGCTTCCTGCCCTGTCTGGTTTCCTAAACTCAAAAGATAGGTGTTATTTTAGATTTTGTCGCGTCGGGAGGAAAACAAGTTTATCTGACTCCAAAAGCTTTTGATTTCAGAACCTTTAACCTGGACGTTTGTGTGAATACAGGTTTGCATACGCGCATTGACTGGGGTGAGCTTAAATGAAATAATTGGCGGCAAGACCATGAACCCCGGAGAGCAAGACTATCTACTGCTGCCAGACATTCATCTAATTGTTCTCTGACACTGAGACCTTCTATTCTAGCAGGTGAAGGTACTACTCATCTGGGATTCTTGTACTTTTCTGCGCCATGCAGAAGTGACTTATACGTATATCCAGGTACAGTACTATCCCAGAGAGCCCAAACTAAGGCTACTCCATGTGGACAAAAAATAGTTTATTTAGATATTTAATCTAAAGACCATGACCCCTCTGCTATTTGGACTCTGAAATGAACAGCAGCTGCTCATCTGGTTAGTGAAGATGCTTTCTTCACTGGTGAAAAGCCAGTGAGATTTAAAGGAGAATTGCATGTAAGGAAGGGGGGAGAATAGTGTTGAAAGTGCTGGCGTGTGGAGAATTGAGAAAATGTTTGAAAGGACATGAGAAATTATTTCAGTAAAAAAATGATATCCATTGTTGCCAGTCGATGTGTGATGTAGAAATATCAGAGATTAAGAATAAAGTAGGTGACATTGGCACACTTAGCATTGCTGTGAGATCTAGCAGGCCATGATTTCAGAAATAAAGCACATCTTTAGAGAACTGGGAGACGTCTTTGCAGGAAATAAATGGCACGTTGGCCATTTTCATCCACAAGAGAATTTCTTCTTTTGCTACCTTTTGCTTTGTGCTCCACAACTGTGACATCAATCAACTGTGAAGGGTTCACAGTATAGCAACGATAAATCACATGCCTTAGCAGTTAATTTAAGAACTATTGGGATTCACCAATATACCTATATGGGTGCCAATTAGATTAACTGAGGCATGCTTTTTGAATCTATAATGGATGGTTTTTATGTGAATTGTTCCCTCGCACAAAATACACGTTAGGATGTTTGTCAGACTGTTGATAAGCCACTCAATGCCATAAAATGAACCAAATGCAATCAAAACTTTAGCTCGCCTAATTAGGGCCGGCATCTTCTGTCCCTGCAGGGTGAAATATGTATGACTATGGGGCAAGTTGCTTTCAGCTGGGATTCTTAAATTCATTTACATTTTGGGAGAAGACGAGGAGCAATTTCTTTAAGTTTACCTTGCGTTTGCCCTTTGGCATTTACATTACATTACATTACAGGCATTTAGCAGACGCTCTTATCCAGAGCGACTTACACAACTTCTTATTACATTTATCCATTCATACAGCTGGATATATACTGAAGCAATTCAGGTTAAGTACCTTGCTCAAGGGTACAACGGCAGTGTCCTACCTGGGAATCGAACCTGCAACCTTTCGGTTACAAGACCAGCTCCTTAACCATTATACTAACTGCCGCTCCAGTGTAAAAACGTTGAAACGTTGAAAGTGAGTTCATTTCCTGGCAAGGCCTGGCTTATCTGTCTTTTTGTTCTTCCTTCTCTTTCTCTCTTTCTTTTAATGTTCTCTCTCTCATTTTTTATTCTGACTGTCTTTCTCTCCCTTCCCCCCTCTCTCTCTGTCAGTCTTGTTGAATAACTTCTTTAATAATTAGCAAACATACATTCCTAGCAGTGTACAATTTTTTAAAGTTTTTCTTTGGTTTTTCATCATCGAGACCTGGCTATAATTATTTAAACGTTACAAGACGTGAACTATGCAGAGAATAACCCGGCATAGAGTTTCCTCATTTCTAGAAACACAAACACAAGCTACAACACCCTAGGCACCCGGGATTAAACAGATGACTGAAGGCAGAAGCATTTAAGTGGAACTTTAGTCTGGGTAAGATGGGTGGAAATACGGGGCCATAAACACATTCACAACTCATTTAGCACATTTGAACCATAAACCGGGCCCCCTGTTGTAGCACCAGAGCAAATTTTACAATGCAAATTTGTTACATTAACGGATCTGAATCGGGATTCTCTCTCAAAAAAATAAAAATAATGAAAATGGCCTGTTCATGTAATTACTTTTCTCATGTTCTAATAACACCACTGAGTCGCTCACCAAAATAATACCAGCCATCTAGAAGTGCCCACATACCTGCACCCAACACCAGCATATCAGCACACATCCAAAACCACATGACTGCAGCGCGTATAGGACGCAATCTAAACACAAACCCACGTGCTTCTTTGTGTTGTGCAAAGAAAGGGGATTCTGTGTATTTCAGCACTTTCAGAAACAACACTTGGTATAACAACTACCTAAAGATAAAACATATATGCATAATGGTGAATGACTGCTTTAATTAAGCTGTCATATTTTGTTTCCAGCACTAAAATGGGGGCAATGGAGGGGAATAAAATATGACATCACTGTACCAATGTATGTGCAATGTATGTATTGGATTAAATACCAACTTAAATACCAACTTTCCTGTTGTCAATTCTGGATAAACTATACTATACTATAATTTCACATCCTTAATACTTTATAATTAATCTTACTGGATGAATGGATGGATGGATATATGGATAGATAGATGGATAGAGAGATAGTCTCCACATTTGTATTAGCATGTATTCTGCATAGGTCTGATGCAATTCAGAAGTCAAGATGTTATACACATGGTAGGGTGATATGAGCAAAATGTTATGCTTTACCCATAGTGGAGTAATTTTACTTCAGAAAATTGACTATCATTGGATGCCAAGGAAAATAGAGGTGAGCATGGCAAAGCAAAGGTACAGGCCAGTTATTCAAACCCCAGTAAGGCTACGCTGGGTGTGACCGACTAAGATACAGGCCAGTTATTCAAACCCCAGTAAGGCTACGCTGGGTGTGACCGAATAAGATACAGGCCAGTTATTCTTCTGGGATAGCTGTTAGTGTCAGTACCCAGATCAGATATTACATTTTTCAAGGTAAAGTCACTTCCTCACAGTGCAGAAACGTGCAAGATTCCTGAGTAGTACCTTCACCTGCTAGGATAGAAGGTCTCAGTGTCAGAGAACAATTAGATAAATGTCTGGCAGCATTAGATGAATGTCTTGCTCTCTAGGATTCAGGGTCTTGCTACCCATTATTCAATATAAGCACACCCCAGTCAATGCGCATATGTGGACTTTTAACTTGTTTGTGTATTCACACAAACATCCAGGTTACAGGTTTTGAAATGAATGGAGTCAGATGATCGTGTTTTCCTCTGCGACAAATCAAAATTCTTACGTTATGTTCTGCCCTTGCAGAAATCCATACCATGCATATATAATTAATACCAGTATAATTGGTACCAAACGGTTCAATACCTGCTCGCCTGGGAACATGAACAGCTACCCAGGTACCAATGCGTACGCTGGAAATTCCTACAAATGTTCAAAACAGCGTTCGCAAATGTTAAAAAAACATGTGCAAAGAGTACATTATACATTATAGGCATTTAGCAGACGCTCTTATCCAGAGCGACTTACACAACTTCTTATTACATTTATCCATTCATACAGCTGGATATATACTGAAGCAATTCAGGTTAAGTACCTTGCTCAAGGGTACAACGGCAGTGTCCTACCTGGGAATCGAACCTGCAACCTTTCAGTTACAAGTCCAGCTCCTTAACCATTATACTAACTGCCGAAGACCATCACCCTAACCCAATACCAACAGCTCTGCAGTCAGATTCAATAATACAGGATGCTTGTTAAGTAATAAGCAACACATTCTTTTGCTTTCAAAATTTCCAGAATCTGAGGGAGAGGGGGATTCAGTAATGAGTTTTGTGTGAAGGTCGGATCATCTCGGGTAACAGGGCTTGACATTAAGGCTTGTCCTATTGTCCGAGACGAGCGTATTTTTTTTGGTTGGACATGTACAATTTTCTTTCCACTTGTCTGAAGGGACAAGTGAGAGATAACAAAAAATGTCATTAAAAATGATCTGAATAAACATAAAAATTGCATGATGCTTATTTCCCCTGCCATCCTGGTTACATTTTTAATGAGATAATTTTGCTAATAAAAATTGGGGAAAGTTAATCTATTTGGTTCACAAATGGGGGGGTTTCAGACACATTGGTGAGTCTTTCGGACAGATGGAAAACTCAGTCCTAATTGTCCAATGGGCAAGTGCTGAAAAAGCTTAATGTCAAGCGCTGGGTAAAATATTTAAAATAAGTTAGCCTGTGCTTTCAGTTATTGGAATGAATAAGGTTTTGCTACCGTGGCGACAAGGGCCAATGATGACAGAGCCACTAACAATGGTTATACTTCCAATTATGTGCTGTACTGGGAGCAGAAGCAGCACTTTCTTGTCTCAATATGACTTGTACATATCAGTGTTATAGTTTTGTAACACACCTGCATATCTGGTGCCCCTACAACTATCAGCAACAGTATCATCTTTTCTCTGTAGCCCATCACACGACCTCAGGAATGTGAGTTCAGAATCTATAAAAGCATAAGCTTGTTAAAAAATGACACCTCACCATGTCTATTGGTGGGATTAAGTGACAAATCTTTTGGTAGAGATATCACGCTTGTGTTTATTAATTACAATTATGATAACTGGTGAATAATTCAAGTTTATTGTACCGCACTTGAATGGCAATACGGGTTGGCTAATCTTTGAGTAGACAGACATGTCTAGATTACAGTGAGCCTGAAGACAGTATTCAATCAACATTAGTCTTCAACTTTGTCTCAAAATTAAAGGCAATTTTTCATTTTGTTCTTCGTAAAACACGGTTTTGTGAGTTCAGCAATCACTTCGTCATTGTTATCATTTATTCAGCCTGCTTGGCACAACCTATTATTTTTATATGTCACAGCTATATCGGTTAAAGCAGCCAAAAATCTTTTATTGAATTACCAAGCCAGCCAATGTGAATATAAAATAAACACCTACTGTGAAAGAAAGATTGTGGATCAAAGATTGTACTACACGTTGGCAGTTTGAGGCTTGCCAGCCAACACCCTATTCAGCATTAATCCAATTATAACTTCAACACCTCTGAGCACGCTAACATCTCTGAAGTAAATACTCCCTGCCACACACATAGTAGGGGGAATGTATTTACAATTCAGTGTAGCGGCTTCTGTGCTCTATTTAAATGCTAAATACACTAAATGCAGACTCTCAGCTTCATCTTGTATTTCAAAATGCAAAGGTATTTTTTAAATTTTTTTAATTCTTGAACCCTTGCTCTACCATTCCCATTGCCTCCCTTATCAAGTCACCTTCACGAGAATTATTCATTGAGACGCTAGCATGTAGTTTCCATATTAAACAGAGCCTACACAAACGCAAGGCAACACGATGGCTTGGGGGTTTTTGAGGGATCCTGTTATTTTTCTCATATCTCATAAAGTTTTATTTTCAAAACAAATGCTGCTGTGCCCCTGTGTTTCCCATCTGTGAGGACACGGCATGACCTCGCTGCACACTGCCTGGAAGGCATGTTCTACGTACGCGGGGAGAAAAACATGATTGTGATGAATGATGACGGCAGGGCCTTTTGGACACCTGGTTGAACTCTTATAAAAATAATATAAAAATGATAAACTTCATAGTGACAGGAATAGAACAGAGGTTTACTGAGCTATGGGATCAATATGTACATTCAGTAATTTTATTAAAGCATACATTTATGCTTTAATGAAAATTATGCTTTAGTGTGTGTGCGTACACACACACACACACACACACACACACACACACACACATATACATAGTAGTGTAATATAATGGTAATAACAGTATAGAAATGAAAGCTGAAAGAGGATAGTTGGGAAGCCAGTGCCACCAGCATAGGTAATACTGACAGTCTTGGTATATTTAATATGCAGGCTAACTTGTGCTCATTTTACATTTACAAAAAAAATGATCTAATCTGCATTGGTAGATAATACAGTTACAACACCCCTTACTGTATTTCCATCTAAATTTCCTTCACCTCCAGGTGATCACATTAAAATGGGCAACACATCTCTATTTCCTATGCTCTCTAATTTCTTATTTCTATTTGGCACCAAGCAGCTCCACACAATCCTGGAGTCATTATACTGCAATGTATATGTATAGGGGAAACCTATCTGAAGGAAATATGAGGATAAGGACATTGATTCTTAATGGAAGAGTTGTGTCAGTCATAGAATTGGTAAGCTTGAATGGGGGTTAGACTGGGTTCCATCTGCTGCAGATCTTTGTACCAAAGAACACTTGGGATAATTCTAAGCATTACATTTAATTATCTTTCTTTCCCTATTTGCTTGAACACTTCCTGAAAAAACTCTTCTCGCCTGTGGATTCAGCTTATAATTGTTTTATCAGTTCCACTCAACTCCTGATGTCACTTTCTGCCTCTCACACACAGATGTTTGCAATTATTTGTTCAATGTGTTTATTACTCTAGCAATTAGTATTATTCAAAATAAATTGATTTTTAGATGGTAATATTTAGTTTTTGTACAATGTCTTAAAACATTTTTTTCATGGCATTTCATTTATGATTTTGTGATTTAATGTTTAGCACTGTCTATGCAATTGTGTGTGCTTTATATCTGGCTGGCAAGATCCATCTCTAATCAGGTCTCACTCTACTGTTTACAGAGTTGGCAGGAAATGGCATTACAGATATTGTTTATTGTTTAAGAGAGCATTGGGATGCAGAGCACATGCCTGCGTGTTTGTGTGCGGATTATTATGTCGCGTAGCCACAATGTCGGCTAAAATAAAGGTGGAAATTTGCAGGTTCTCTCAGAGGAGATGAGGAGTAGATTCAGTTACGCGTTTCCCCGCTTCCCTTTCTAACAGCATCTCATAAGTGCAAATGTCTGCAGAATTTAGTGTGGCACAAAGCAGACGGCAATAATGCCACGCTCCAGAGGGATGTACAGTTTGCTAAATCTGGAGTCGCGTATATTGTCATGTGCATTATCATTGAGCCCGTTTCACTCTGATGTGGAACAATTGTGATGATGATTGATCAAGATTAACGTCTCTTGCCAATAATTGATAAATGGCAAAACATTATAGTGACACAGACTGAGGGGCCTTATATTAATTCTATAGTGCCTCCATCATCCATTTGCTTTGAAGAGACGGTTTTTTGGAAATTAAAATTAGTTTAAGTCAGGGTTCTAGAACTTTCCTTGCTTGTTACATCAGCATTAGAATGTTTAGATAAGAACATTCTAAAATCTAATCACATGTTTGTGATCTTCAAACTAAAGGGTTAAAAGAGAAAACCTCTACTTTTCCACAGTTTGGACTGTCAGTGTTCAGTGTTCCTGCTGATCAATGCAACACTAAGTCCTCTCCTGCGCAAGATGGTGTCACGCCATTGCTTCTGTTCACTACTGCACGGATTTACCAGTTAAGCTTACCCATGCAATGAGGACACTTCCTGTGCGGGTAGACCACAGGTGATCCCAGAGGTGAGACACACGTTATACTGACTGACATCACTGCCTCACCAGACGTTGCCATGGCGACTTGATACGACACAATTTACACACACTTCAGACTTTTATATTTTAAGCTAACACACACCTTTTGAATAGAACAACATAGCACTGAATCCTTAAGTGAACTACACTGCTTCAAACTTCTCTTGTTCTTGTAATGGGTTTTTAAATGTTTCGGATATTCAAACGCAAAGGTGGGGGAATCAGAGCAAGTCGGCTCAAAACCGTGAGGACCAATAACAGGGAGAGAAAATAAAAGAAAAGACAGGAACTAATTCCTTAAGGCTAACAGCCAAAACAAAAAATGAACCCACTAAAACAGGTGAACTAGAAAACTAGTAGAATAACAACTAAATCTCCCAAGCTCACGTAATGAGATAAAACGGGAAACTTAGCAAACAAAAGAACACTCAGCTACCTTAGCTCAAAGCCGGTAGAGTGTAAAACCAAAATGAAAGTACAAAGAAAAACCGTCTCCTAGAGAACAGCAATGTACAAAATAGATGGCACATTACATTACATTACAGGCATTTAGCAGACACTCTTATCCAGAGCGACTTACACAACCTTTTAGCATTTTTTACATATTATCCATTTATACAGCTGGATATATACTGAAGCAATTCAGGTTAAGTACCTTGCTCAAGGGTACAACGGCAGTGTCCTACCTGGGAATCGAACCTGCAACCTTTTGGTTACAAGGCCAGTTCCTTAACCATGATACTACACTGCACCAAATGCTACCAGGTGGAAAACAATCCTATACCCGATTAAGTAGCTATAGCAAGTCCTGTAAGGACGGGTGGGAATAAGGGACCCAGTAACAGGCAGGGAGTACAAAAAACAAAGTTTAATGATGGGGGGAGACCAAAGAGTGGTACAAAACAGGCAGAGGTCAGAACCGGGAAGGCACAGCAGAGGTACAAAAACAAAGTCCAACTCAAGGTCACGAGAACACAGGCAGAAGTCAAAAACCAGGAAATGGGGGAATGGACAACGGACAAGGAAAGGAAAACAAATACAAAACTAACAGAAACTAGGAACATAGGAACAGATGACTCGGGGGGAAAACAGATACTTTGGGGAAAAAAAGACTCGAAGACAAAGTGGCCCAAAAAAAACAATGTAGCTAACAATGGTGAGGAACTCATGAAGAATGACTTGGAAGACTGGGTTAAATACACCGAGGGAGACAGACATAATGGGAATAAGGTGTGCAGAGGCGGGGAGGGGAGATAGCTCACAGATGAGAACAATGAGGATAACAAGCACCAATAAAACAATAACGAGGGTAGATGTAAAACACGGACTGGATCTCACGTAAATACAATGATAACAACAGACCCGGCGTTAACAGGTAACAAGCGCACAGCTTGAAGGGGAGGAACGGGGAAGTGGACACGTGCAGAGAATGCAAAATCACAGATTAGTAATGTTAGTAGAAAATTCTAAATTCCTAATGTTAGTAAGTTAGTTGTTTAGTATTATGTACATGTTAATTTGTTAGAAGGTTAGTACTAAGTCTAATCTAACAGTTAGTATGATTAATATGTTAATATAATATATAAATATTAATTAAGTCGGAAGGAAGAAAACGAGATACGAAATACAGAGGAAACCCGAATGTACCAAAATCCCCCGAATAGTGCAATGACAAAGACAGGGAGTGGAATCTAGGGGAACACGAAACAAAGACAGACAGATGAGACTCGGACAACCCACGAAGAGGGGAATGCAATGATTATATGGAAAATAAATACATGAATGAAAATGACAATAAAAATACAAAACAGACAGAACTCAGAACATAACAAGTCCCCCCTGAACATAAACAAAGTTTAATATCAGGAGGTCGCTAGTACCTGGCTATACCTGGCTCGAAATTCAATGTCCTAAGATAATCAAGTAGCGGAGAAGCGGAAGTAAGGAACTTACTTACCCTGCAGGTAGAAGCACAGGTGGAAACAATAATGAGGATGGCAAACCACGAAATGGAACGTGGAATAAATCCGATTGATTCACAATCATGAAAGCAGGACGAGAGCCATAAAATAAAAACAGCCACGAACCACTGCAGTTCTTTATTGGATTGCTTTCTTTTCTTTCTGCCATGCAGATATACTCATATGTACAAATAATAATACTAAATGAGTGTGATCAAGTATGTGAAAATTATCTCAAATTTATATTTGCCTAAAGAAAATGATCTCCTGTCTATTGCTGAAATGCATGCGGAAATTATACTTCAGTTTTATGCTAGCCTGAGGTCACCGTAGGAGCCCTAAGGAAAGCTGTCAGCCATTAAATTGTAATGACGAGCTGAAAGACACCCTGAAGGACATCATTTAGCTGGCAAAGGCTGCCAAGGTCCACTGCATATATCATTCTATTCTATACACCTTGCACTAACTAATTTATAACCTTATAAATAAAGTGAGTTTTTTTTTTTCAATGCAAATTTTGTCTACTCATTTGCAATGGAGAACCAAGGCAGAAATCACATAAACATTTCAATAAGCCATGTTAAAAAAAGCAGAATTTCAGAACTGTATGGTTCTTTAAAATGGCAAAGTATGATACGGTAAATATTGTTTCAGTTTTACTACAGCGTAAAATTTAAAATAAATGGCCAGGCAGTAGACATATCATATGTCATAATAAAGGGTAGTATAGAATAGTTTAAGCCATAGACCTGTTTCTGGATTTCACACTGCATCAATTGAGTGCTATTTACTGCACAGCACTATTTATTTATTTTTTTATGAGCAAACCATTAAAATAGAATTTTCATGAACAGGGAAAGCTGATTGTTCATTTTACGGTAAACATCCATTCACTTCCAGCCATCAGGTTTAGCTTTTCAGCCGTGGACTTTTCAGCTGGAGGGCTATTAACCAGCTTGAAATGCATTTTCTGTATTTCCCTGGAAGTGTCTGTAGAGGTTGGTCGTATTTTTCTCAGTGCTATCTCTATTTTGATATGCTTCGCTTTCTTCACCATATGAAAGTATGTACTGGAATTTTCCCATTTCGAAAAAACACCTCTTCCACAGCATCTGCTAAGGGATCGATATGCCTCTTTTTTTCCACCTGGTGGAATAGAAGCACACTGCCTGCATAGTACAGTTGTACACATCCACTGCAGAGAACGTATGTGTGTTGGAAGCTGGGCCCAATTAAAAATCAGTCACTGCTGGCAGTGCTGTTCGCAATTGTTCCATGCTATCAATACCATGATAGTCACAGCTCAATCAAAATTAAAGCCTGCAGGCGATTAGAGCACTCACAGTTTGTCACAGTAGGATTGTGCTATGTCACAATTTATTTTCATTTTCGAGGTAGCTTTAAGCCCACAAAAGCATGTTTTCAGTGTGTTTTAAAACAGTCTGTTTTCAAATCCCTATACCTCCCCATGTACAGTTGAAGTCGGAAGTTTACATACACTGAGGTTGAAGTCATTAAAACAAATTTTTAACCACTCCACAGATTTCATGTTAGCAGACTATAGTGTTAGCAAGTCAGTTAGGACATCTACTTTCTGCATGACACAAGTAATTTTTCCAACAATTGTTTACAGACAGATTATTTCACTTTGAATTCACTATATCACAATTCCAGTGGGAAATACATGCACTAAGTTGACTGTGCTTTTAAATAAAAAATAAAAAAAGATTTGGTCCCATATTCTTTGCATGCCATGGCCGCAGAGTGATGGCGGCAGTGTAGTATAATGGTTAGAGAACTGGGCTTGTAAACGAAAGGTTGCAGGTTCAATTCCCAGGTAGGACACTGCCGTTGTACCCTTGAGCTAGATACTTAACCTGAATTGCTTCAGTATATATCCAGCTGTATGAATGGATAAATGTAATGTAATGTAAATTATTTAAGGCTTGTTTGATACGTCAGACCCTTGATGACTTAAAGCCACTTTTAGCCAATCAGTACTGTTCCAGTGTAATTTACAGCTAAATCTAGTCCCACCCTCCAATTCCCATAGAGATCTATTCAAATGCAGAGAAGTTATAGTATTGCTTGTAAGAGCACCAGAAAATAAGATATCAAGAGTCTTTTGATGTTTTTGGGTCACAGACATCAGGAAGTCATGGCATGCAATGGATATGCGACCAAAATTTTAAAGGCACAGTCAACTTAGTGCATGTAAACTTCTGACTCACTGGAATTGTCATATAGTGAATTAAAAATGAAAATCTGTCCGTAAACATTTGTTGGAAAAATTACTTGTGTCATGCACAAAGTAGATGTCCTAACTGACTTGCCAACACTATAGTTTGCTAACATAAAATCTGTGGAGTGGTTAAAAATAAGTTTTAATGACTTCAACCTAAGTGTATGTAAACTTTCGACTTCAACTGTATAATTTACTTAAAAGAAAAAGCTGATCTGATCTGAAAACTAAATCAGAAACATGCAGTCTGATATATTATCAGTGTACATGTGACCTTAATTGTTCCATAACTAGGCTCAAGCTCAACATATACCATTCTCATTGGAACCATTATGTTTACTGAGGTTCAACAAATTAAGTGTTTTACAGTCCACACGCTTTAGCTGAGCGGGTTGAGAGGAACCAGAGGTTTTGTGGGGTTGTTTTCTGTCAAAGTTTTCCATTTCTTTTGGCCTCAAAATATGTCTTAAGACAACTGTCTCATGTGTTGTTGCATCAGGGAAAGTATAGCTTTTAGCCAGGTCGACTGTTAGCGTAATAACTTTCAAATTAGGATATTGGCCTTTGAAGCTAATTTCACAACTTTCAGATGTCCCTCGTCCCAAGTCTCACTGATCCAATTATAACACACATCTGCTCTTGTAAACCCACCAAGGGCTTATCCTTCTCATCAGTCACCAGAGGCCTCCACCGTCACGCACATTGATTTAGGCAATTTGCATTTATTGAAAATGTAATTTTGCGGTAGCGCTCACACTTTTCTGAGTAAATAAGTTAGAAGATATTGGACTTCATATTCAGATATCCTGATAATTATTTGCACATTTGAAATGTGTACGGTACATGGATTGGGGGAAAATGTTAAAGGAAGTACTTCATTGTGGGTTTCAAACGCCTTAATACTGGAACACTGGGCCATAGATTGTACCATAAACTTCCATTCAAAAAACATACGTTCTTTTGATTTAAGAACTTCCTAGCTATACTTAGCTTATTTACTGCAAAACACTGCATATTCCCTGTTGATTCATTGCTTACACACACACACACACACACACACACACACACACACACACACACACATCTTCAGTGTTCTCAAACAGTTGATCAAAATCACACTTCATTAATTTTAAGCAATTGATTTTTTTTTTCTCCATTCCCTGAGATGAAAGGCAAACTAAACTAAATTTCACAGTCGTGCGTTTTTTCCTGCTTTCAAAATAGCTTAAACTGGAATTAAATCAAAACACTGACCCACAAATTAATCCACAACAGTCTTCCTGAATTGAGAATTGGATATATTTTTTGAAAGCGAACATTCTCACGAAACAACAACAGCAATTAACATGTGCGTTTTCGGTAGGAGGGTGTGTTTAGCTCGTCTGTTCTTGATATCTATTTCTCATGTTTATGGATGAGCTACGCGCTGGAAGACAGAGAACATTCTGGAATCCCTCCAGGTTTGTCTCTTGTGACGCATGACTTGGTTTCCTGATACTCCTTTAAAGCTGAGAACGTTTTATGGGGACGTGGGGTAGCAGAATCCTAATCTCTGCCCCTTGTGCTCATAAGGGGAAGACGGTCAGCGTGTTCAGGTCTTCAGAGGCCCTCATCCAAAGGCCTCATTTATTGTGGGGTCTCTTCTTCCATGTCAGCAACCTCCCTGGAACCAGGGAGTGTTGAATAAAGCATGAAAGCGGAGGGCCACGCTTTGTGGCTTTAGGAGTTCAATCCACCGAAGAGATTGTGTGCAGTAAGTTGACCCAAACGCTTCTTTCCCGGCCCCTACCTTTTGGTCCGCGGAGACTCAGCTGAGCGCCGCAGTGGGACCCGCTGGCTACCCAGTCAGCCACGGTGGCAGAAAAGGAGTGTACTCTCATGGTAAGGTTTGCTGCAGCAATATCCCGGCCCAATGAACATGCGTGTTTGTGCGTATTATGGCTTTTAATCTTGGCGATGCAGACCACGCTTCAGAATTGTGAACGGTTTCAAACGTCACAGGAATAGCGCTGTTGAATGCTTGGAAGTTAAGACTTTAGCCAGATTTGTTAGTTTTTACAATCTTAAGGCCAGCACCAGTATTATTTAACCAATACCTTTAAGCAACTTTCAAACATTTAAATTCGTGTTTTAGATTAGATCTTTGCACTCATGGTCCACGGCTTTCTTGCTCGAGTAGCAGTTAACATTCCACACTATGGTTTTCCATCAAGAGGTCTCATCCATGTGATAAAAGCTAAGAATTTGTAACGTTCCGCTCCCTTCTTGTCCGTTTTCCATGTTTTTCCCTTTCCTCCCGTGTCATGTCGGATTCCCTTTGTCCGTGTTTTCCCCGTTGCTACAGGCTGGGCGTGCCCCTTCTGTCTGTTTCACTCTGTTCCCCCACTTCAGTTTCAACCTATCTCCTTCCCCCCTTGTTGCATGCATTCCCCACCGGTCAATTAGTCAATCACCCTCGGTTACATTCCTCATGCTTTCGTTATTGTTTTCAATTTCACTCCCTTACTTAAAACTCCGGCTGGCTGCTATTCGGGGCCAGTTCGTTAAAGTACTTCGTTTGTATCCTGGTCTCCTGTATTCTAGTCCTGTTCACTAAAACTCTGCTGTGGGTTTTTCCTGTTAGCTCCTCTGTTCCAGAACCAGCTGTTTGGTAGTTATCCAGTCTGTAGCTGTTAAGTCTCCCTGTGTGTGTTGCGGTACCCCTGCTCCCAGTTAACGTTGCGTCCGCAGTTGGGTGCTCTGCCTCTCCACCCTACAGTGGTTCCTGTCCGGCCGTGGCTACCTCCATTGCTGCGGTTACGGTTCCAGACTCCTCTGTGGCCCAGCTGCCCCTACCGGGCCAACCTGAGCTCCGCTACACTGCTCCGCCCTGCCGTGTCCTGCCACTCACCTACCTCTGCCTTCAGTCCAGTTCCTGTTGGACCTCCCGGTCCAGATCCAGTCCAGTTCCGGTTCGGAACTCACCTCCCGTATCAAGTCCAGTTCCGGTTCGGAACAACCCTTCGTTCCCGTGATCCAGTTCCTGTTGGACCTCCCGGTCCAGATCCAGTCCAGTTCCGGTTCGGAACTCACCTCCCGTATCAAGTCCAGTTCCGGTTCGGAACAACCCTTCGTTCCCGTGATCCAGTTCCTGTTGGACCTCCCGGTTCAGAACCAGTCCAGTTCCGGTTCGGAACTCACCTCCCGTATCAAGTCCAGTTCCGGTTCGGAACAACCCTTCGTTCCCGTGATCCAGTTCCAGTGTGGACCTCCCGGTCCAGTACAAGTCCAGTTCCGGTTTGGAACACACCTCGCTTCCGTGATCCAGTTCCTGTTTGTTCGCCCGGTCCAGTACCAGTCCAAGTTCCGGCTTGGTACTTCCAGGGGTGATCTAAGTCCAGCTCCGGCTTGGAGCAGTTCGCTTTGCCGGAGGACTTCCTCAATTCTCTTTACTATTGTGTTAACTTGTGTTCAGCTTGGGACTACCCCAAAGCTCCTAATAAATCCTCATTTCTGTTCACCTGTCTCTTGGTCGTTGCATTTGGGTTCAGCCCGTGTTTGGTTCGTGACAGAATTCCTACTTTGAGTCTGCACAATGCTGGATCTTTGCCTTTAAATACAAAAACATGGTTTAAAACACTGGGCCTCAATCATGAAACGTGAGCAGAACGAATTCGAATGAATACATAAATCGGCCATATTTGTACGTAGAAAATTTGGCTGTATTTTGGCATTCATCAATGTCTTCGTATCTGAGATTTGTTTGCATGTAGGCCTACTAACAACGTACTTTTACACCTGCTCGGGACCACGTGTACTGCGTTCGTAAATTCAGAATGCCGCTAAATGTAGCTTCTGACTGATAAATATTAATAATTTTTTATTTTCTGTTAAATTCACAAGACTAAATGTAGCCTTTGAAATACATAATAATTTATGATTGTAAAAAGTAAACACTTTAGATTACACATATTAATCAATTGTAGGCTATGAAGCTATTTAATTAGACCCATAACATAACATAACATAACATAGCTAATGAACGCTCCCAGTAGCCTACTATTTTTTCTAAATTGCAAAAAAATTTAATTGTACATGATCTTACATAGGTTATGCTAATTAAAACATATGTTTAAACAACAAACAAAATTAGTTTAAAGTGGCTTACATGTCTGTAGCCAGGGTTGCAATTGTGGTCAACAGCTTAATCCAGTTAATGCCAGCATGCAGCTATGCATTTCTTCACCTCCAATTTAACGTCAATCCATACATTTTTATTTTATTTTACTACTTTGACAGTTCGTGTGAGGGCTGATCCTGCATTGATGGCACCCGGTATCTCCTACTAGGCCTTTACTTTCCCAGCTCATGACATCGGTACTGACAATATAAAACTATTTTTTCTCCCCCTTGAGTCATTCCAGTTAAACATACCAATGTCCCAGGCAAGAAAGGAGCAATTTTCTATTAAAACAAGGTGCTTTTTAAAGTCACTACGACACTGCAGTCAACTCCTGCAAATCTTATTATTATTATTATTATTATTATTGTTATTAAGAGTATTAAACAGAGGACACGTGTGTGTGTGTGTGTGTGTGTGTGTGTGTGTGTGTGTGTGGGTGAGTGGCATCGTTTGAATATAAAGCTTTATTGTTTGGCTCCAAGTAACGCAATGAAGCAGCAAGAACTGATGCACCAAAAACAACAGCAAAATAAATAAAAATAATAGAAATGCTGCTGGTCTCACCTGTTTTTCACGCTGTTTTTATTTCAGCTGGCGCGTGATGTGATGATCTCATTCAGAGCTGCACTTCAGCCTTCCCATCAGACATCCAGACTGTAGACAAGGGAGGGAAACCATTTAGAGATTAGAAGCAATAGCAAGGACTCAGGAGGTTATTGTTTGATTTAAAAAGGAATAATTGATGTCGTTCCATGATAGGAGACACTATTTGGGTAAATTCTGATTGTCCGTTCTGAGTGTCCCTTCACAAGAGCTCTATAACTCCTGAACAGCGCATATCTCCTTCAGAAGCACTATAGAAACATTCATATGTACTTGAGTCAATGACCACAAATATGGTTTCTTAGGTCTGATGCAGCAAGTGACACTGATGACCATATGCATGTTTGTTGTTACTGACATAAGCATTTATAAGTGCCTATGTAGTGCTTGGGAAAGTGTTATGTAGTTTTTATGAAGGAGTATAGCACTGGACAGCAGACGTGGTACCTCCTCTTGTATGTCTCCTGCCAGAGTGGCTCGTTGCTTAGTAAACCTGGGTAAGGCCCATTAGTCTGGAGGCCGCTGCCTCTATTGGTGTCTCAGTCGCTGGCCTCTTAAAGCGTGCCTTCAATACCGGTCACCCTTCAGCAACCTGCTCCATCTGAGATGTCGTTTGTAATGAAGTTTTGCCGCCGGTATCCCTTTAAAAAAATCATCCAAAGTTTGTAACTGAGGGAGGGGGTAGTTGGCAGGTTGGAAAAAACAAACGTTTCAATGTCACTATTCCAATGAAGGTTTCAGTGCATCTTTTCCAATTAGGTTTTCCATGCACTGGCTACAGTACGTGCTCGTGGGCGCAGCTCGAAAATCTACCTTTCTGTGTCAAGTAATTGAGCTTGGCGTTATAATTGAGCTTGGCTTTATAATGGCTAACCCCCTAAAGTGATGAGAGGGCCTATTGCCAATGCAATTTTCAGTTCAAATGTCACTGCATGACATTTTCTCTGTATACTGAACAAGTTTGTTCCGTGACAACTGTGTTGCACATTTCCAGTTCTGCCTCCGTACACTGAGCAGAAAGCTGCGTTTACGGTTTACCATTCATGGAGGTGTTTGTGTCCTGAATTTTGCCATACATTACAAGACATGGTCTGGTCGTCAGGGTCCAGACATCTCCAATCATGGACGTGGCCCGCTAGTGTTCAGAGTTTATGGAAATATACTGGAATATATATTAATATATTATGGAATATATATTATATATAGATAATATTATGGAAACTACTGCTCACCGCTGACGCATGTCAAATTTCACAGAAATTCAACAGGTTATCTTCCAGAACTGCTCTTTCCATGCATTGACATTATCTCGCCCCTGGTCTACTTTAATAATTGTAATCGCTGGTTCAGCAAGTTCCTCCTCGCGGGTTGAGCAGAGGTGTTTGTCGGTTAATCGACAGTACGATGGACCTGTAACAGGTGAGACTTCTGGAACTGAGTCACCATGGTTTATTCATCGTCCTGCGGACAGACACGCTACCGAGGAGACAACGGATCGTCACGCGTGTTCAGTATAATTCATTCTATCCCCAACAATGTTGAATCGATAGACTACCCACCTGTGTCGATTGGTATTCAGGATCCACTGCTCAAAGAACCTAATGATCCAGTTCACGGGGTGGAAAATCACGTCTGAGAAATGGGGACCGAGTGACAGTAACTGCTGGTATGAGAAGATTGATGGAGCTCATGAAAGATCAAAAATGCATTAAGGGTTGTTAAGTTTTATATTCACTTTAGGGCTGTGACACTAATTGCAATGTTAATTTGGTTAATCCGTTCAAACAGACATAAAACTGATGTGGGTTGAGGACACGCCTTTTGAGAGCAACCAATCTCATTTTCCCTCTACAAAAAAAAGTGTCTATAGGGTATTGATCACTGATTGTGGGGGCTACAGATGAATGAATCAATATACCAGTTGTACTCCCACTCATCATATTTGTAGTCACTCTAAAGTAGTATTGATTTTCAGATGAGATGGAATTTGCACACAAACAACATAGAGTAACGTTGAGTAGCATTTCAGGAAGGCAAAGGTTATAGAGCCTTATAATGTGTCTTATTGTATATTCATAGCTTGTTTAGTGGTTAATGCAGCAAATATGATTCTTCTCTCAGTGCAAGTTCAGTGAGCCTGTGGATTATGTTCCTAATGAAAACTCAAACATAATCTATGATAAATACTATGCCTTTTGTAAATTACTTTTCTAATTATCTCTTCACCATGCCATTATGTGAGCTACTTTATTAATATACAAAGAAGAATACATCCACATAAGAAAAAAAAGAGATGCTCTTATAAACATGATGTTTGGTTGGTTGCGCAGGTCTCATATTTCTTGGCAAATATAACATTTATGGATTATTATTATTATTATTATTATTATTATTATTATTATTATTATTATTATTATTATTTATTTTACATTCACAACAGTGGCTTTTATTTGCCTGAGCATTTATTCAATTTCAAGAGACAGTGGGTTCTATTTTTATTCAGTAACAAACAGCACAAAATGTATGGGCAGTTTCCTGCATGAAAGTAAAAAGCATTTCACTTGCTTTGTGGTATAACATAAATTAGTATGCACATACATGCAATGCACATACAATATATACACTGCAATATTAACAATACAGTTGAAAGAGCATACATGTAAGACAGTGCCCTCCACTATTATTGGCACCCCTGGTAAAGATGAGTAAAAAGGGTTATAAAAAATTCACCGTTTGGTGAATTAGCTTAATGTCACACTGAAAAAATGAGAAAAATCCATATCTACTGCATATCTGGCAGCAGAGTGATGGTTTGAGGCTTGTTTAATACCTCATACTATTGATGACTTACAGCCATTTTACCAACCATGTATTCCATACTGTTCCAGTGTAATTTACAGCTAAATCTAGCCCCACCCCCAATTCCCATAGAGATCCATTCAAATGCAGAGATGTTATAGTATCGCTTGTAAGAGTACCTTGTACTTGTAGATATCAAGAGTTTTTTTTATGTTGTTGGGTCACAGACATCAGGAAGTCATGGCATGCAAAGGATATGCGACCAAATATTAAAAATGATTACTTTATTTGATATATAAATGCAGGGGTGCCAATAATAATTTCTTGATGAGGGATTTTTTTTCCTCATAATTAAAGGTTGGATTTTTTTCATTTTATCAGTGTGACATTAAGCTAATTCACCCAACGGTGTGAGCAAAAATGCTCATCTTTACCAGGGGTGCCGATAATAGTGGAGGGCACTGTATATTTTATAATGTACATTTAGTATTTCCAGGTTTTGTGACATGTTACTGTTAGTTAGTTAGTTGACTAATCAGCATACAATGCTGCATAATGACCAATAATGAATTTGGGAGGTGAAAAATATTCACCTGTATTCAATCAACCTTTGTCTCAGCTTGCCGAGTTGTTTTAGTGTTTGCTGAACTTGCTAAATCATTTGTGAAGAAAACCTCAGCCTATTATGTTCATGTAATTGTATTATGTAGTACTTGCCACTGCAATGGAAACATTATACACTGCTCAAAAAAATTAAGGGAACACTTAATCATCACAGTATAACACCAAGTCAATTAAACCAAACCGGTCATGCTTTATGATGTTGCAGGCAGCATAACATTCGACACGGCGTCTCCAGACTCTTTCACGTCTGTCACATGTGCTCAGTGTGAACCTGCTCTTATCTGTGAAGAGAACGGGGCACCAATGGCGAACCTGCCAATTCTGGTCTTCTCTGGCAAATGCCAATCGAGCTGCACGGGGCTGGGTCCCACTACAGGACGTCGGGCCCTCATGCCACCCTCATGGAGTCTGTTTTTGACAGTTTGGTCAGAATCATGCACATGAGTAGCCCGCTGGAGGTCATTTTGTAGGGCTCTGGCAGTGCTCCTCCTGTTCCTTCTCGCACAAAGGAGCAGATTCCGGTCCTGCCGCTGGGTTGTTGCCCTTCTATGGCACTGTCCAGCTCTCCTTGTGTAATGGCCCGTCTCCCGGTATCTCCTCCACACTCTTAAGAGTGTGCTCGGAGACACAGCAAACCTTCTTGCAACGGCACGTATGGATGTGCCATCCTGGAGGAGCTGGACTACCTGTGCAACCTGAATGGGCTGCAGGTACCGCCTCATACTACCAGTCGTGACAAGGGCACTAGCAAAATGCAAAACTAGAGAAAAATCAGTCAGGAAGAATAAGGAGAGAGAAATGGTCTGTGGCCACCACTTGCAAAACCATTTACTTTTTGGGGGTTGTCTTGCTGTTGCCTCTCCTGTCCATCTGTTGTCACTTTCATTTGCACCAAAGCAGGTGAAATTGATTCACAATAGTTTACGCTTCCTAACTGGACAGATCGATATCCCAGAAGTTTAATTACTGTGTTGATTAAGTGTTCCCTTAATTTCTTTGAGCAGTGTAGTTATAAGGTACTTTATAATGGGATGAGGGGAGTGTCTAGTTGGGCACCTGGGAGTCTTGCTATTGCACGCTTGAAGTAAAGATTTAACACAGACATATTTAACACAGACATAAATAATATTTTTAACGCAGCATCTGACAGCCTGTTGGAAAAACTTGCATGTTTATCATTGAACATCTGTCCAATAGTTTAAAAAAGTACAATATCTCAACAACTGTATCACCAGTGTACTGTGCCAAGACAATTTGTATACACATCTTTGTTTGTCAGCCAGGGGATGACAAGGATAGCCTATCCTGAGGCAGTTTCAAACTGGCATCTGTTAAAATCCTAAAGCGGGGGTGGAAATGATCTTGCCCATACTCCAGTCCTCGTTATTAAGCGAATCCCAGGAGTCAGGCAGTACAATACTTTTTTGAAGCTGATTTCTCATATCCTGAGGTAAAGAAAGTTCACAGTAATTATAATGAATGTGAAAACAATACAGGCTTATGGATCTTCCGAGCAAAATGCATTTTAGGTATTCTATGATAATACTTTAAAATGGCTTTGTTGCCTGGAGTTGGTGCCCAACTGCCTCTAAGCTCCGCGTGCTAAATCGCCCGTTCTTCAACAAATTGGTTTGTGTTAATTGCTTTCAAATTAATTCCACAGATTTTTCTCAGCAGTCCAACTTTGCATACACATCAGACTGAAGAAGAGCCACGCACCAGCACAGATCACGGAGGGAGACAGGCACATTCAAATAAGTAAAACAATAATTCATGTTGTTCTTACTCTCAACCCCCCTTCAGTTTAATCACATTTACATGTTGCCATCCGGTATTGTGCTTCCCGGTGTCTGCATAGCTTTGTTTTCCTGATTTATGAACAGGGACTTTTCTTAAACATATTCATTAACTCTCAAAGATGCCACAGTATCAACAAGACGAATCAATTATTTGTCAGAACTTGCTAACCTTACTTGATATCTCCTCTCTGAAGTCTGTGCTCCGCTAGAAATTGGTGTCATTTTAGGGGAGGGCTGAGGGCCAGCAGAAATGACCGATCCAGGATGACAAAACGGGTGAAGCAAGAACACAACTCTTTAAACTTTTAAAATTATGTTTCATATCTGGTACCAGACTGTGAAAGGTGTATTAATAAGAGTGTAAAAGTCTCTGCTACGTGACATTGCGCCAGGCTTTATACATAATGCATCCATGCTGAAAGCAAAGGGGTCGTATTGCCACAGGTAAAATTAATTGAATTAGGTAACATGAAAGTTCACGTTCAAGAACCAGTGAAACATCACAAGCCGTTACTCTGATAGAGATTGAAGTCTCTTAATAACGGTGAGGGAAATTAATATTATTGCAGGTTTGTTGGGCTAATCCTTGCAGCAATATCCCAGCTGTCTCAGGGAACACAGCAATGCTGGGTAAATTCCTAATAATGTCCTGCAGTCAAGTACTGATAGTAATAATTACTAACAGTATTAATATTGCCATCACACGGCAAAAATGGTGGTGAATATTTAACACCCTGTGGTGTTTATATGACTCCGTGGAGTTTGGTGTTAAATGTACACTGACAGTGTTGCTGGTCACACTTTCTGGGCAGACATGGCTAACAAGGAAAGCGGGAACAAGAGCTGGAAATGGTGTTCACTAAGAACAATCTACTGAAATTTTAATTTACAATGTTTTTTTTTATTTTTTTTATTTTTTTAGAAGGACATGCAAAATACTTGCAGCCCTGCAGGGAAGCATGTGATTGGCCGCAGTGTGAGCCCGGGAGAGTGGGATTACCTGTCCGTGTGTCAGCAGCAGTTCCCTTTATCTGATTGGGAAGCCTGCGGTCTGCCTCCGGCGCTAACAGCTGCAGGTGAAGAGGTGGACTTCCCCAGTCAAAAGAAGCGACGACTGGCATTCAGTGGAGAGCGAACGCTTGTCAGCTCTATGCCAAATTGAGGCAGGAAGTTACAATTATGAGACCATCCGAGAAACAAAATGGACACTCCAGATTGTGGGGAAATTTGAATAAAACTTTATTATTAATCATAAGCAGGGACTGAGAATTAATGTCACACTCTTCACATGTTTACCAGAAGACATGGGTGCAGTAAAGTTACAAAAATAAAAGTACATAACATACATTATTAATCAGAGATGCACCTGGGAATCTCCGGTTCTCCGCCAATGAATGCGTCTGTGAGTTTTCTGAGATGTGATATGCATGACTTCATGGAAGCACCTTTGACTGAGAAAACACACACACACACACACACACACACACACACACACACACACACACACACACACACACACACACCTGAAAAACAATGAAACACAAAGAAAAAGTACTGCACTACAGTAAACTGCTCTCTTTCCAACTCAGATAAAGGTAATAATTGTTATTTCTTTTCAACAGAATCCTTTAAAATGAGACTGAAGACATAGGGCCGGATTCAGAGATGGCCAAACTTAAGTCATTCGCTTAAGTGCCTCTCCTGCGCGGATTTAACGCGGGATGAGATACGCTGTATTCTAACCTACACTACGCGGGTGTGTTTCTCAAAATGTGGGTGGCACAGGGCATGATATTCTAATGACCTGTTTCTTGTACTTGCCCCCTGGGTTGCCAGGTATCTACTAAAACAATGTGTGTGGGGGTATAAATTTTCAACGTGTCAGTGGCAGTGCCTTTAATAACCTGCCTTTGCGCATCATAGTTGCTCTTGCGTGATGGGGAAGGCAGTGAACGTATGAATCCGTCGCATTGATAAAATGATCATAGCTCCTATTGATGACTTGGATATACCCATCACTCAATCACTGAAAAAAGAATCACTGGACAGTGGTTGCATGCAATATTATTAAGTAAACAAAAAAATTGTTGGATTTACTGAAAAAATGGATTTCATTTAAAATCAATAAAAAATAAGAAAAAGATTTACCTAAGAAAGTCATGTAGCCTACGGTGGTTGAACACAATAGCCTGTATGCAACGTCTTCAACTTAATCATTTTGGAGAAGCTGTGCTGACACAAATTGTCTCTCTGTCAAAGCAAATATGATCCAGACACTGTCTATCAATGAATCCATTTAATATTGGTCTGGTATGATATACCAGACTGTCAATCACTTTTGCATATTATTTTTTATAACAGCTTTTTGATAATTGTAAGTGGGTTAGGCAAAGGAAAATAAGACCAATATTATTTTCAAAGAACATGCACTCATTTCATTATCCATTTTTGCCAAAGATGTGTATTTTTCATCATCACCTATTGGCGGCACTAGACATAAACTACCCTTTTTTCTTGAACAAAGTTGCGTGGAAATTTTATTTTAAGTAAAAACTGAATATGCGTATCTTGCACGACTTGCAGGTATGCCTCATTTTCATCAAATCTCCATCCCTCGTGCATAATGCTGCGTATATACTGGAGGGACGCATAAAACAGAGGATAAGTCAAATGTCTGAATCACAAATAGCTTAAGCTACGCGGAATTTCTGGAATAAGTCCCATTTGCACGTGTTTATGTCAACTCTGAATCTGGCCCATACTGTTCATTCTTATTTGTGGTAGTAATCGGGAAGTTCAGGTTTTCAAAAATTGAACAATAAAGGCACAAGGACAAGGGAAACCACGGTTAAGTTAAGACCACTCATGGTAGGTTTGAGTTAAGACCACTCACGGTAGGTTTGAGTTAAGACCACTCACAGTAGGTTTGAGTTAAGACCACTCATGGTAGGTTTGAGATAAAACCACCCTCGGTAGGTTTGAGATAAGACCACCCACGGTAGGTTTGAGATAAGACCACTCATGGTAGGTTTGAGATAAGTCCACTCATGGTAGGTTTGAGATAAGACCACTCACGGTAGGTTTGAGTTAAGACCACTCACGGTAGGTTTGAGATAAGACCACTCACGGTAGGTTTGAGATAAGACCACTCACGGTAGGTTTGAGATAAGACCACTCACGGTAGGTTTGAGATAAGACCACTCACGGTAGGTTTGAGATAAGACCACTCACGGTAGGTTTGAGATAAGACCACTCACGGTAGGTTTGAGATAAGACCACTCACGGTAGGTTTGAGATAAGACCACTCACGGTAGGTTTGAGATAAGACCACTCACGGTAGGTTTGAGATAAGACCACTCACGGTAGGTTTGAGATAAGACCACTCACGGTAGGTTTGAGATAAGACCACTCACGGTAGGTTTGAGATAAGACCACTCATGGTAGGTTTGAGATAAGACCACTCATGGTAGGTTTGAGATAAGACTACTCACGGTAGGTTTGAGATAATACCACTCACCGTAGGTTTGAGTTAAGACCACTCACGGTAGGTTTGAGATAAGACCACTCATGGTAGGTTTGAGATAAGACCACTCACGGTAGGTTTGAGATAAGACCACTCACAATTCAATTTGAATGTCTGTTCTTGATCTCACAGGTGTCACAATAGCCTTTTCCAATTTACGAGAGTTCAGTGGTCTAAACTCAAGGTTTCTGCAATTGCCAGTCCATTAGTACTTTGTTAATAGAAATAGACTGTGCAGTTTTTTAATCTCCATATTAAAAACAGAGGGGCATAGATTTTCAGAAGTGTATTGACAACCCATTCTTGACTTTTTCATGTACACAGAATAATACACTTAATTGCATAACGAATTATCATGTAATTTGGGTATTTGCATAGAATTTTCCAAACTATTTCCCATTCATTTAATTGTAGAGAGATCACATAATCACACAATCCGTTATTGCATATTTTGGACATTTGCATCAAATTATGTCCAATTACATCATAATGATCAATAATAATAATCATAATGATCTAGAAATATAAGTTAAATCAGGAGATGCAGCATAAATGAACCAGCACATATAGACACAAAAGCACCAAAGTTTACGCAGGCAGGTGGTTTCTATTGAAAATCACCCCTCCCCTCCGTCGTACAGAACGGCTCATTTGGGCTCCTCCCTCTACTGGATAATCGCATTAAATTAGCGGACAAGTGGGCTATGCAATTAAGTGGATTGTGTTGTATAAAGATGAGGCTAAAAGTGTTTTAAACTGCATACTGCCTTTATTAATGAAAGGTGTAAAATGTGTGCGTCCTAAAATCTGCAGGTGGAGATAATTTAATTTCTTGTCTAGGAAAGCACTAAGGATAAAGAAATTGCATGTTTATAAATTATAATGCAGTACAAATCAAATTGATGATTATTATTCACTATTGTGTTGGAATATATTGTGGGACATGTGGCTATGTTTCAGTTCGGGCACAATCCGCATGCTGGAGCTTTTTGAAATTAAGTTATTTTATAATTTAAATTTATTTTGCTTCACATCATAAAAAACACAATCAAACTTAAACTAATTTGCAGACCTTTTATTAGTCCAGCTGTAACATATGGGACATAATTCTCGTAGTTTCTACGCAATTAGTGTGCTTGGAACAAATGGAAGTGTTACGTCATTTTGTGGAATAGGCTGTCCTTTTCACTTAAGAGTGATGGACAGCAGTGTAGTATAATGGTTAGGGAACCGGGTTTGTGACTCCATGGTTGTAGTTTTTATTCCCAAGTTGGGGCGCTGTCATTGTACCCTTGAGAAAGGTGCTTAACAAAAACCGCTTCAGTAAATATTCAGCTTTATAAATGGATGCTATTTTAAAAGAATGTAAGCCACTCTGTAATTTCACTCCAGTAGACCATCGCTGAGTTCAGTTCTAAAGTATCCGAGACCTTTGCTTTGTTGCGGCCTTAATTCTGATGCATTCATTTGCATCCATGTCTAATTATATCATTCTCAAACGTTTCACATAAAGCCCCAAACAACCAAACTGCATTTTTAGTCTTTGAATTTAAATGTAAGAAAAGGAAGCGCCAATATTAAACCTCAGCTTTGACACATCCAAGTCAAATCCAATTACTTCTACCTGTAGGGGGTATAAAATGGCTCAGAAAAAAAGCTTATTACCAGGATGTCTAAGTAATTAATATGGGAAAAAAACGAATTAATTTGCAACAGCAGACCTAGCAAAGACACCATGCTTGATAAACATTACTTTTCCATGACATTAATACAAAAACTTTTTATTTCAGGTTAGGATAATGAGTGTGTGATCCACACTCCATTCATTTGCATAAGTCTGTTATTAGGCCCCATTAGAGAATGACGATGGCGTCTCATTTTTAAACCCCATATGTTTTTTCTTCACACTGGGAAAATTTCACCTCACTTTATGATTTTTTAGGGTTTCAGGCTGAGTCTTGCCCAGAGCGGCTCTGTAAAATAAATACAAATAGACTTTAATTGAATACTGTACAATTTTGAGAAAGATAAACATGCTTTCTCAAAAAAAATATTTAATTAGCTAGGACTGATTAACAGTTTGTCAATGTATGCCATTTTATAGCTCAAAATGTCTGACATGTTTGAGGTTATGGTGATCATTATTGAAATAAAAAAGAACACTTGATCAGGTATTGTGCATTGGCAACAAAACATGGTGACAGCCATTTTAAATGAAAGCAGGTAGACACAATAGAGTGGGACTCATACTCAAAATCTGACTCATTTCTGTCATAAAAACAGCAATACATTGATGTCATGGGCTGCAGCCCGTGAAAGAGGGCAATTGGCAAAGATTGGAGGCTATTTCACAAGATAAGTAGATAGAAGTCGTGAAACTTGACAGAAAACCTGTAAATTACAACAGTTATCATTCTGACAGTTTATTACTGTTGTATTTGCTTTAGCAATGGCAAGATCATTTAAACTTTTAAAACTGCAGGCTTTTCAAAGTCAAACTGACGGCCTTTCCTAGTCACATATTTCAGTTTATTGATGGAATTATAATATTTTAAGTATTTTATTTAAAGCCCGTTATTTTATTGTAATTCAGAAATAACAATAATAATATAAGTATTAGACGATACTCTTTTAATATATTTGAATATAGATTGAATGTAAATTTATAATGAGGTATTTGCTTTCTTCTAAGAACACATTAGAAGGTCTGCTATTAGTATGCTAATGCTAAAAGACGGTAGGACCTGTATGGTTTACTTCTGAATAAAATGGACACGTATCTGTCAAAAGCCAGGACCACTGCTCAACGGAGCATTTATGGATAATTGGCAATCATTGAATGATTTAACGAGACGATTCATATAACGCTGTGGGATGTTCGTTAACGGCGATACCTCAGCTGCACGCTTCATTTTGCTGCATCGTTAATACCTGTCTGGCAGGACCGAAGTTCAGCGCGTGTCAAACGGGTGTTCGCCTTTCTTGCCTATCATATATAGAGATTACTATGTGAAAATTCAACACTTTTGACCCTTAATTTAAAAAATGTTTTATGCTAGGCCACCTGGAGCGAGGCCATCTGGACCGATATAAATTCAGTCGTTAAGAAATTAAGCCAGAATGTATTGAATTGCTGCCTGCATTGCAATGTCTGAAAGGAGAAGAAAAGGTTATCGGATGAAAGCATACTGTAAGAGGAGAAAATAAAGCTTGTTAAAGTAGTCAGTAGTCTCCCCAAAACATGGTCGAAGGAACAACTGAAAATGGGCCGATAATGTGTAATAGTAATGATCATTTATTCTTCACCGTTTATTTAAAAAAATATATATAAACAGTTTTAAATCAATAAGTGTTGCAGTGTGTTATCTACTGCTACCTTTGAGACAAATAGTTTATCTTAGTAAAGTGTGAAAATGAGTTGTAAAATGATTGTTATGATTATTTTTGCCAGTTTTGGAGGCTGCTAGGTTGCCCATCTTGTTAAGACATTGTTCTGGCACACAGTGTTTAGACTATGTGTGTGAATGGGCCCCACAGAATGGTATGGAAACTAGTAGATTGAAATGATAGAAGGTTTGTGACGACAGAGCATGACTGTACCCTTTCAGAGTGACACAAGCGACCGCATCAACTGCGGGCTGCAGAGCAGTGTATTGGTTAGGGAACTCGGCTGGTGACCTAAAGATAGCGGGTTCGATCCCTAGGACCACGCCGTTGTACCCTTGAACAAGGTGCTTAGCCTCAGTTGCTTCAGTAAATGCCCAGCTGTATAAATGAAAAAAAAATCTAAAAAAGTTTTTGTTACTCTGGACATGCGCACCTGCTAAATGCCTGTAATGTAATCAACTCAACTGGGCACCTGCCAATCGGGGCATTGTATTTTTTTCCAAGTTCCTGATTGGCTACGAAACCTCTACCCCTTGGGATCCAGGTGAACTGAATCAAAGAGATAAAAGTCCTTTTACATTCTGCAATGTCTGAAAGAGTTTTAAAGTCCCACAACTGCAAGGAAAATATTGTTGAGAAATAGTTCTTTAAAGAAGGTGTGAGGCTTTTTACATCTGCCGTGCAGCTGTTCTGTACCACGGCCTGTTTTATGATGGATCTGTGCAAACACCATGATTTTGTGAATTGAACTAAATCTATTGAATGACTTTATGAAATATTCTGAACATATTTTGAGAAAGGATGATAAATCTAATGATAAATCAACCCATATCTGGAGTGGCATCTTTATAATTAGTTGTACCTATTTTCTTCCTTAATACATATGCAAGTTCGCTTCCTTTTAATGGCCTGTAGGCGAGATTACTTTTAAACCAAAGTAAAACCATGAGCTGTAGGAATGCAATGTGTACTTTATTGTACACCCGTTGGGATTGTACGTATATAACATGCGAATCTTCAGCCTTCTCTCTCAGTTGTAGGTGTGAATCAGAGAGTAGGTTGATGCCCTGTGCTAAAGTAAGACAACACATTCGTGGGACTGCAGACATCTGGTATATATCTGGCACGGTGACAGCTGCATTAGTCATACAGTACAAATCATTGAAGACTGATTGTCTTCTGAATAACAAAATATTTTAAGAAGTGAAAGAGAATTGGCTGGGTTTTATTACAATCCTACTCAGGTCTGGGAGTTGCAGCGTTAGCCAATGCTGTCTCTAACTTTCATCTACAGAGGTTTTTTAAGGTCTGAAACTTGAGTGTCTTTTAGCTTTCCGGACAGCGATGGTGATGTCAGAAGTCGTTTTGCCCGCAGGAGGAAATAAACCTGTAATAGATGGATCGAGCGAGACGTGTGATTCACGGCATTTCATTAGCCAGCCCATTTTCCACCGCCTCTCCATCACCTATTCACTGGCCGTAAAATGACACACTCGCACCGGCAATAAAAACAAGAACAATCTTTATAACTTTTAAACAACTATTTTATTTGAGGGGAGAAGAACAAATCAACTCTCAAATGGCTCCATTGAAACGTTCCATCAGTGCCTTTTACCCCCTTTAATGGTGAGCGTTGGTAAAAGTCATGTTGAACCTGTAGACCATAACATTTCCAGAAAGGCTCAGTGCAGTATTATTTTCTCAATGAAATACTGGTACACTTTATACTGGTGTTATTGATATTTGTTTGTATTTATTTGTTTTTATTTAACCTTATACAGGGTAGGTTGAGCGTGCATGTGCTTCCGCAGTAACGTCATGTTAACACCCCCCCAGTTAGCCTAATATGCATGTGTTTGGATTGTGGGAGGAAACCCACACCGACACGAGGAAAACATGCAAGGGCCCGGCTGGGATTTGAACCTGGGACCTTTTTGCTGAGGTGACAGTGCTATCCACTGCTCCACCATTCCACACACTGCTCCACTGTGCCACACACTGCTCCACCGTTCCACACACTGCTCCACCGTGCCACACACTGCTCCACCGTGCCACACACTGCTCCACCGTGCCACACACTGCTCCACCGTGCCACACACTGCTCCACCGTGCCACACACTGCTCCACCGTGCCACACACTGCTCCACCCTGCCACACACTGCTCCACCCTGCCACACACTGCTCCACCCTGCCAGACACTGCTCCACCGTGCCACACACTGCTCCACCCTGCCACCCACAGCTCCACCGTGCCACCCACAGCTCCACTATGCCACCGCCCAAAATTGTCATAAATGGCAATGCCCACATGTCGGAATCTGGTAAAGTACGGATATCAAACAAAAAATTTAAACAACTGGGCAAATGAGAAACAATATTCTTTGTTTATTAATAAATTTATTGCGATTTATTACGCTTTATAAATATACGAGCCAGCAACCCACCATGCAATGAAACATGTTTAAACAAGACTGATATCCATGCTGTGACGTGTACAAAATGACATGTCACTCTCCTGTAGTGAGCATTATCAGGGATATTTGATCATTAACCTTGTACCGGTGAAATATAGCATGTTGCATGGCAACAGCGTGGGTATTAATTCCATTTTCAGTTAAGTCCATTCAGAAAATAAACAGAAATTCCATTGAAAAATAAACAGAATTAATGAATGAATTAATTAACTCCAGTAACTCCAGACACCACTCTGCCCATATCTGTTCACATTGACCTCCATTCCTTCTTCAATTATAGATTAAGTACTGATAGATGCACAGATATTTGGGTGTAGGAAAACGATAGACAGGGAATAGGGGACTCGTTAGCAACGCATTTCTTACAGAAACGGGAAAAAATCTGCTCGTATAGTTTTTTTGTTTTGTATTAATTTCACAATTAGACAGAAATCTAAAACCATACCATGGACATTACTATCACTTTCAGGGGTTTCGTTGCTTTGCCATGCTTCCATTTTCCCAGAAGATTCCTAGTGGGATCAGTCTGCCTGGCAGAGCCCTTTTTGATAGTTGCTCTCATTCAGACAACCTTGAGATCCCTTGGCTGAGAACGAAGCGCTATCTGGAAAAGCGATTATGTCTTACGTCATGCCATTCCAACGGTGTCCGTTTCCCAAGCACTCTGATCCGCTTGCTTTGTCATACATTGTCTCTCCAGCATACGGCTCCTTTGACAAAGATAACCCATCGTATTGAATTACAAGTCATTGTTTTAGTCTCGCTGTGCTTCAATTTTCACACAGGCTGAAGGGGGAGGTGTAGAGGGGTTGGTCACAAGGCCTCCTGTGTATGGTACCCCCCTTAAGCATAAACAGGGATTTAAACTGAAGCAAGAGATTATAGCATATTCCAGAAAATTAATGGTTTTACAGTCATCCCAGAAGCATTTAAGGGTGTGTTGCGAGTGTACTTTTAATGAATATAAACTATTTAATTTCGAGCATATCCCTGACGGCTATGCGGGGCGAAACAGCATTGTTAATGAGCTCATTTTTGCCCTCTATTTGCAATATATTTCAAAAAGGAAGGGAATGAGATTATCGTCCTGAGGGGCCTGGAATTGGTGCTGTACCATTTTGACTACTATTACTGTTAATGTATTAATCTATTTGTTTGTTGTGCTTGTTTGCGAATAAGTGGATATACAAAGATATACAGTAATATTACTTTTGCTAAAAATGCTCAAGGAATGGGAGATGCGCCCTGTACAGGACTCTCGATTCTGTGGGTTATTGATATTTGCCACTTTTAGACCATCGGACGAGGTATTTATCTTGAAATGCATGGGTTGAGGTGTATTTCTGTATCGCATTCTAAGTGTCATCAATAAAACATGTATTTAACTGAGATTTAGAAAGCAAGTCTGCGGATGACATTAATGTAAACCCGTTTCAGCTGCATGTTGAAGAAACGCGATTTAGGGCGGTATACGTCCGTGCCTCAAAGCAGCTGTTTAAAAATTCAGCATGAATATCGAGGCCGGTTAAGGATACTGTTGGGCTCCGACGTCATGAATTTAAAAGACCCATGACAGGAAAAGGATTTGCGGAACACGCCGATGCTACGGGAATGTAGAATGCCTGGTGCTTGACGTTTACTTTTTATCGGAATGAAAAACAATGATATAATGGATGTTTCTTGACACGTTCAGAGTGAAAATAATAGTATTTATTTTAGTGTTCATCTCTGCTTTGTGTTGTCAAAGCTTCGATTGTATCTGAGGCTTTCAAATCATATTATTGAATATATGGAAGAGCGCACAGGAAAAGTCTAAACACTGTGTGCTGATGATTTATGATGTATTATAATATAAGTATTGCACATTAAATATTTCTAAAAACTTGTGGCTGCATACGTTTTATGTACATCGTTGTGACCAGCACGTAGACTAATGCCTTTCTTGCCCAAACACTCAGTAGAGCAGAAAAGCAGAAAAGCAAACTCAAATAATTTATTTAGCCTCCCTTAGGGCCACACTCAATGACTTTTCCCTGCATTCAATTGTCCTTTACTTTGACTTACAAATAAATGCTAGTGGTCATTTTACTTTCTTCACACACACACCCACGGTTTGACAAGTTCAGCAATCATCAAAATTACCTTGCCAAACTGTTTGTGAGGGGAAAAAAATAAATAGATGCTTGCATTCACCTGTAGGTCAAAGTTAACAACACAAGTTGATTGAATCCAAGCCTTTGTCCTCAAAAGTCTTTTTGTAGAACAGTGTGGAGGTTCTACCATAAGGATTAAAACAAAATGAAACGGAGGTGCCAATGTTCTTTTTTCGACTCCTGCTCCATTGGTCGGTCCGATAGCTGTGATTATGTGTTCTGAGGACTTTGCTTTACCACAGTTCCCCCCCACGGCCCCCCACAGTTGGGCCTAGATTACAAATTGGGAAAGAATGCTAATTCAGATAGAATACAATTATGAAGATGCTGCGACCGTTTTAGTACAAACTCAATATGGATGATAGTCCACTTCAAGTGTGTATCGCCTATCTGTATATTTTGCCATAGAAAGTTTCCCTCAGAATATTATTGATGTAATAATATATTTTTCATTGCATTTTAAAAATTCACATTTCATGGGCTGGCAGTTCATTTGTTCATGACTGTGAACATTTATTTCCATCTATTTATGTAATAGGTATTTTACAAGGTTATATTGACCTGTGCTGTGGGGGAAACGGGAGGTGTTTGAGGAATGCTCCTTCGCTTGGTTAGTGTGTGACACGCATGCTGCAGTAGGCTTTCATTACCTTTCTCTCTTTCTCAACTTCAAATGCAGTTAATGGACAGTGCACTGCTTTTTAATCGCTTATTCTTGCTCCCATCTTAGCTGGAGAAGAGGGTCTTCCATCAGTCCCAGGGTGCAACTGTGTGTGCGTACGTGCTTGTGTGTGTGTGTGTGTGTGTGTGTGTGTGTGTGTGTGTGTGTGTGTGTGTGTGTGCGGGAGTAAGTGAATGAGTGAGTGAGTGAATCCGATTTACTACAGTTTTTCTCGAATGTCAGAACACATTTCAGGAAACTGCCCTCCGTTTTCACTAAACTCTAAACACAAAACACTTTTCTCAAGCTAGCTCCACAAAAACTCGCATTCTCTTTGCAAAACCAAACTCTCACTCCAAAACCCAAACTTTCACCACAAAACCCAAACTTTCACCACAGAACTGTTGCTCCTATGGCCAAAACCAAACTTTGACAACAAAATCGTCCTCACAGCTTGCAAAAATGTAAACACTATTGGGTATCCATCACACACTTCAATAAAAAATTGAAAACACAATGTTCAGGGTGTGATGTTCTAAATACCCCATCATCTGTATAGTAATCACATCTGTATAGTAATCAATAGTAAGTCACAGATTCTTTTTGGGGGAATTGAACCCCATTTATTGATGACAACCTGTACTTTGCCATTCCATTTTTCTCGACATCAGAGATTTTCCCAAAACAAATATTTCAAAAGAGAGCAATAGCATACAGGGGAAATACAGTACAAAATAAAACATGTCACAAATTCTTGTATGTAAAGAGGTACTGTATATTGTGCAAGGTCACACGACTGCAATCATGGGGTCTGTGCAGGGGCCTGTGGGGGGGCCTGAGCAGGGGCCTGTGCAGGGGCCTGTGCGGGGGCCTGTGCAGGGACCTGTGCATCACGTCGTCGGGCGGGGTCAGGCCACAGGACCTCGTCGACATCGCAGGCTATGTTTTCCCTCGCCAGGCAGCGGGGGAAGAAAGCTCTGGCATGCCGGACCCAGCCTGGGTAAGCCCCCACAGCCACATCATCACAGGCTAGGTCCATGGCCCTGAGGAGGTTCTCTCTTCCATACGGTTGCCGGTCATACACCTTCCACCGCCATGATGAGAAGAACTCCTCTATGGGGTTGAGGAAAGGTGAGTAGGGTGGCAGACATACATTGAGGAATTGTTGGTTTATATTGAACCACTCTCTTATCTGGTTGGTGCGGTGAAAACTGACGTTGTCCCAGATGATGACATAGATGGGAGGAGGCTGTGCTGGAACCGGATTCTGCTGCTCACGGTCATTCAGGATGTCTCGTAGCTCTCCCAGGAATGTGAGGAGACGTTGGGTGTTGAAGGACCCAAGGAGAGCATGCCTGTGGAGAAGCCCTTCCGAGGTCATGGCTGCACATAGGGAGATATTCCCCCCACGTTGGCCAGGAACGTCCACAATTGCTCTTCGGCCAATTATGTTACGGCCTCTCCTCCTTCTCTTGGTGAGGTTGAAGCCAGCCTCATCCAGGAAGATGTATTCATGGGGTCTCATCATGGCGTCCAACCCGAAGATTCTCTGTGGAAATGAATAGAGTACAGGTAGTGTCACAGAAGGAGTACTACACTGTGGGCTACTGTGCAGTACAGTGGGCTTGTACACCCACTGTACTGTGAACAATCAACATTGTGTACCCGTATGTATACTTACTTGCACATACTGGAAACGTAGCTCTTTGACTCTGTCCGAGTTACGCTCAAAGGGAACTCTATAAGCTTGCTTCATGCGTAGCTTCTGGCGACGGAGGACTCTGTCTATGGTGGCCACGCTGACTCTGTCAATGCCTCCAAAATTGACGTTGTCAGCTATGACTCTCTCCTTTATTTCTCTGAGTCTGATGATGTTGTTTTCCTGGACCATGTCCACAATGAGGATCTCTTGCTGTGCTGTGAATAGGGAAGTCCTTCCACCACCATGTGGCAATCTTTCAACCCTATAGAAACAAATATGCTTTCACTCTTCACAAAAAAGACTTACAGTCTACAATACAAACATCAATGGAAATGTCCAGTCTCCCCCAGCAAAAGGTACTGTGGTGAAACCAATTTAGATTGTAGGCTACAAACATTTAGACAAAGTAACTACAGTACATACCTGTTGTGTTCTCTGAATGCCCGAATTATGGTGGACACTGAGAACCTGCTGAGGTTGGGTTGGACTCTTTGTCCAGCTTCTCTCATTGACATTCCATGGACAATGACATGGTCAATGACAGTAGCTCGCATTTCATCTGTGATGATCGTACGTGGTTGTCTTGCTCTTCCTCCTTGCACTCCTCCTCTCCCTCCTCGCCCCCTTCCTCTCCCTCCTTGGCCTGCTCCTCTCCCTCCTTGGCCTGCTCCTCTTCCTCCTTGGCCTGCTCCTCTCCCTCCTTGGCCTGCTCCTCCTCCTCCTCTGTGTATTCCACCTCTGACACGAACTCTGCCTCTGTCCATTGTGTTGCTGTTTGGCACCTTCAGCAAACTGTGCATTCTAAACTGGCCTATATAGGTGTTGTCACATCATTGGCAGGTGTCTTCAATTTTGAGTCACCGTGTTTAAGCAATGACACCCGTGCTTTCATTGTGTTCAACTTTTGATGACTGAGTCTACCATTTTGCATCGTGTGAGCAAAATGTGTTCAGTGAATGAGAATGTGTTCATATTTTTGTGCAACGTGTGTTTTAGCAAGTTATAATATGTTTTAGCAAGTGCGAAAGTGTTTAGAGTAAGTGCGAATGTGTTTAGAGTTCTGCAACGTGTGTTTTGGCAAATGCCAATGTGTTCAGAGTTTTGTGAAATCGGAGATTGAGGTGAAATGTGTTTATAGTTAAGCCAACTGGGGGCCTGATTTATTAAATGTGTTTAGGCAACTGGTCATTGTGCTCAGAGATCTAGAAATTGTGCTTTAGCAATCGAGAAAAACTGTAAGACCTTTAGCATGTCCAAAACCTTTTAGCACACGCAAAACCAATAACATAACTAATGATTGGTCATGGTATTTGTTTTGCACCAATCATTGGGTGTTTTATTCGTTTCACGTGTGCTGAGAAAGAGAAAGAGAGAGAGTGAGAATGAGAGCGAGAGAGAGGGAGAAAGAGAGAGAGTGAGAATGAGAGCGGGAGAGAGAGAGAGAGAGTGAGAGTGTGAGTGTGAGAGTGAGAATGAGAGCAAGTGAGAGAAAGCGAGAGTGAGAGTGAGAGTGAGAATGAGAGAGCGAGAGAGAGGGAGAGAGGGAGAGTGAGAGCAAGAGGGAGAGAGAGAGAGAGAAAGAGAGTGAGAGAGAGCGAGAGGGAGAGAGAGAGAGAGAGAGAGAGAGAGAGGGAGAGAGAGAGAGGGAGAGAGAGAGAGAGTGAGAGTGAGAATGAGAGCAAGTGAGAGAAAGCGAGAGTGAGAGTGAGAGTGAGAATGAAAGAGCGAGAGAGAGAGAGAGAGAGGGGGAGAGGGAGAGTGAGAGCAAGAGGGAGAGAGAGAGAGAGAAAGAGAGTGAGAGAGAGCGAGAGGGAGAGAGAGAGAGAGAGAGAGAGAGAGAGAGAGAGGGAGAGAGAGTGAGAGAGAGTGAGAGTGAGAGTGAGAGAGAAACTTAAAGCTGAGATCACAGGGCCCCCCCCCCCCCCCCCTACCTTCCCTTGCTGCCACTGTACTCTGCTCAAAGTGATTAAGTATCTACTCACTCCATTCACTCCTGAGCTATCAGTCTCACCTCCTCCTCCAAAGCGCATTTGTACAGCAGGAGTTAATGATCCACTGAGTGAATACCAAGTTTTTTTTCTCCCTTTCATTCTTTCTCTTCTTTCCCCCAGTCTCCTTTCTTCTCCAGGTTCCCAAGGTTACAGGTTGCCTGGCGAGATAAAGGGACTCGGCTCGTTGACAGAGCAAGCCGAAACGACTGGACTATTTACAGCGGACCACCCAACAAACCTGCCGTCGTTTATCGCCTCCTTAGCTCTCCTCTGTATTACTTCTTTGAAGCCTCTACCCCAGCTGTAAAAATAAGAAAGGAGACATATTTTCTGCGTACGGTATCCGTGGCCACCATTCTGTGTAATCTGCAAGACCTATCATTTCTCTTGAAATGGCAGGTGTTCCCATGAATGACTGCAGGAAAAGCAAGACTGCGCTCATTTTATACTATTGTGCTACTAAGTGCGTGCAATTTCGGAGGGTGGGGGGGGTCTCTCATAGTAAGGGTGGTGGAAGGTTCCTCTCGAGATTTCTTTCCATCGAGGAGTTTCTTTCGCACCACAGTTTGAGTGTTTTTCTCTCCACTGGGAATTATTTATATATTTTTTTACCTCATTTACTTCTTGGGGGTTCAGAATTTTCCTTCTGCTTCTTTGTGCAGCGTCTTTGAAGACAGTTTTCTGTAAAAAGCACTATACAAATAAAACTTAATTGAATTGAATTGAAATAGAAGCAGCTTAGAAATGCCACTGCCATGGGCTAAGAGCTGCTCTCTCCCGCGAGGCGCGCACGTAACAGATTGCGACGATTCAAACAGGGTGAATAATTCTACCCGTTCCACACCATTCCATTTCTGCCTACGGGCTGTGTCAAATGTCGCCGCAGTGATAGAATGCGGATTATTTCCCCCCCCCGCTCATGTTGTACATGGAAATATGTGCGCTAACAAGCGTATAAACCATGACACAGAGCTATCCCGCTTTGTGTAATCTACCTTCTGTACCTTACTCCTGTCTCCTGCTTGGCCCTGCCCTTCGCGCAGATCCCGTATGTGTCCTCTTTAGATTTTTCTGCTGTCAGTGTTACTTAGTTACCCCACTGTGTGTGTTTCTCTTTATCAGAACTGCAGATGTGATCATCCTGAGGAGTATATTCTGTAGAAACTGGGACATGATTATTTTATTTTATTTATTATTTTTTAAGTCAGTCCAAACTGCAAACCTTTACTTTTCAACTCACAGCTTTGATCATAAAGTACCATGTCATGCCATAAAGTATTACGCAAGCTTGCAGTGTACAGTGTGGACTCACAGTGTGGCGTATTTATACAAATTAAATAAAAGTTAAAGAAATCCTTTACAGGAGGCACAAACCTATTATTGTTATTCCAGTTAGCCTACACGACTGCAAAACGCCTATCAGGTTGGACTGGATGTTCCTATCAGGTTGGACTGGATGTTCCTATCAGGTTGGACTGGATGTTCCTATCAGGTTGGACTGGATGCTCCTATCAGGTTGGACTGGATGCTCCTATCAGGTTGGACTGGATGTTCCTATCAGGTTGGACTGGATGCTCCTATCAGGTTGGACTGGATGTTCCGATCAGGTTGGACTGGATGTTCCTATCAGGTTGGACTGGATGCTCCTATCAGGTTGGACTGGATGTTCCTATCAGGTTGGACTGGATGTTCCTATCAGGTTGGACTGGATGCTCCTATCAGGTTGGACTGGATGTTCCTATCAGGTTGGACTGGATGTTCCTATCAGGTTGGACTGGATGTTCCTATCAGGTTGGACTGGATGCTCCTATCAGGTTGGACTGGATGTTCCTATCAGGTTGGACTGGATGTTCCTATCAGGTTGGACTGGATGTTCCTATCAGGTTGGACTGGATGCTCCTATCAGGTTGGACTGGATGTTCCTATCAGGTTGGACTGGATGTTCCTATCAGGTTGGACTGGATGTTCCTATCAGGTTGGACTGGATGCTCCTATCAGGTTGGACTGGATGTTCCTATCAGGTTGGACTGGATGCTCCTATCAGGTTGGACTGGATGTTCCTATCAGGTTGGACTGGATGTTCGGTCGTCCGATTGTCTGGACAGTCATGTTTCTGTCTTTTAGTCCTAAACCTTAAGCACTGTGAGTAAAGTCTGTGTAAACGTCCTGAATTTGCAGAACTTTCAGGAAAAGGCGCATAGCAAGAGAGACTTTTTTTTAGCACTGTGAGTAAAGTCTGTGTAAAAGTCCAGGAAAAGGCACATCGCAAGAGAGACTTTTTTAGCACTGTGAGTAGATTGTGTGTAAAAGTCCTGAATTTGCAGAACTTTCAGGAAAAGGCACATAGGACGAGAGACCTTTTTTAGCACTGTGAGTAAAGTGTGTGTAAAAGGCCAAGAAATGGCACATAGCAAGAGAGACTTTTTTTGCTTACTCTACCCTCCTGAGACCCAGCAGTATTAAAAAAAAAAAAAAATTCATAATGCAATAAAAAAATGTTGCAGTGAAAATATTTTCTAAAAATATTGTTTATTTTATTTTTATTGGATGTCCCTCTCTTGTCGTGTAGGTTTCAGCATAGTAGAAATATATGGTTCTTGAGGTTAAGACCAGAGACTCATGTCTCCTACAGGGGACATAAATTAAGCTATGGGTCTTAGGAGGATATGTAAAATAACTTTATTAACATTATTGGCAGCTGTCATATGTTGATTTCTGAAGGACCACTTTTCAAATTTTCAACTGTCAACTCTTTCTGAATACAGGCAGGAGGTCAGACTATTCCACCACTGGTCTGGCACTGTGACATCACATCAGTTCCATAACTATCCCCTCTTCATCCTGTGCCCAGTGAGGCATATGCTCTACGCATATGAATGTCATAAATCATTTCAGAGGACCGTATTCAGATAGTTAATATTAATGAATTTATTCTCCTGGAGAAGGTTAAATGGCAGATCAGGCTTGATTATTTGTGGGCCTACATATTTGGGATAATAGGCACTTGAGTTGACGCACACACACACACATTGTTATTCTCACGCACACGTGAGTAAGTGGAAGTTGATTGGGGGCTAGCAGATGGTACCTTCATTACATGTATGTTAATCATGCTGGAATGTTCCGGCCTTCTTGCCAAGAACAACAATGAAGGGAATAATTCATTAAAGCCACTCACTGACTCTGGTAGCTTGTGTGAAAAATCAAAGCCTGTCTCATATTTATTTCTGCATTTGTGTGTGCTGCGTTTGGCCAAATGTACACGGCCAGCTATAATGTCTGTTGCCATAGAGATCCACAAAACGTTCAGGTGAATTATGTTGTACACTTTCACCATGAAAATACATTTCAGCATATATCAATAACATACATGAATTCAAGCAACACCAAAAAGTACAAATATACACAATCAATTGCTTTGGTGATATGCTCTTTATTATTATTAAATAGTCACAAAATAAATTATGTATTTAATTACTGTGAATGCCTGCAGAACTGGTTGCCAATAACTGATTTGTTTTAAATTTGATAAGATCTAAATGCATATCAATGTATGGCAAATGAGTTTAAAATGAGGCATCTTGGGTTTACAATTACCCATGTGAATAAATAGCGTGCTTGAAGTATAATTATATAAACTTTAATTAGGCTTCAAGTTTGTTGAATTACAAAGGATACTTTTTTCACGTGGGTATGCATTGCCAACTGATGTAATAAGATGTATGCACTATATTTCCTTAGAGCTGCGTGCTGTGATACCTGCATTTCAGATTTACCTCAGGGCAGACGACTTCCAGTGAATGAAGTATTCATTAAGAATACAGTATAATATTTTGTGTATTGCCAAATGGTTTAAAATGCATTGTCAATTACATGGATCTTGGTTGCATGTACTGCATGCAGAACTAGCATTGGGTGCATTGATTTTCAACAGTGCAGGCCTGGCAGAGACCTGAAGATGCAGCAAGAGGCTGCAGCTGCTTGTGGGCGGAGCTATAGTTGCCTTCACAGAAGGTGTTAGCAGGTAAGTGCCTGCGCTGGTGGGCAACAGTGGGGAATTCTGTGAGCCCTGGGAATCCCAGAACTCTTTGAACAGATGAGTTTGGAGGAGACGCTTTTGAAGGTGGCAGAGGTGTTGAATTATCCAGGCGCGCGGAATCTCACTAGGCGAGAAGTGGTTTATATGAAAGCGTAGACGCCGTTTCTCTGCGTGTGGCGTTATATAAGTGGAGGTGTTTTGCTATCAGCAGCCATGGCTGATGCTTGGTGTAACTTCCATAAGAACCTTCTGCACTGCGGCTGTTGACTGTTGATAGGCTGGGGGTGGGCTGGGGGTGGGGGGTGGGGGGTGGGGGTTGTGACCTTGACATTGACAGAGAACTCAGTGAAGTGACAGAAGTCCCCTCTCTCACTCTCACATTGTTGCACACGACAACTGACTGAAAACCTTTTTTCCCAGCTTAAAAGAGCAAAAACAACCGATTAAAAAAAAAACGCCAAAAAAGCACCGCCTCCTTTATAACTGTCCGTCAGTTGTGTTTGAAGTTCTAAGAGAGGGGGAAAAAAAGCCAAGCGTAATGAAAGCCTATTGTAGTCCGTCCAGCTCCTGTGGGAATAAACCATTTCTCCCCCTTTGGAACGCAACAGGTCGGAAAACAGTCGGCAGAAATGTGTCCGGGCTTGTCAGAGCCTTCCTGGAAATAGCCGGTGTTATTTGAACAAGAATGGCGAGAGGCAGCCTCGGCGAAGAGGACCGGAGGCTGACACGAGCTGTGATAATGCGTGGTGTGAGTTCCAAAGATAAGACAGGCAGACCGGGGAGGAGGGGGGGGGGGGGGGGGGGGGGGGGGCGGGGGGGAAGACCTGCATTGCAGCAAAACCCAAGCCAAGCAGCACAGAAAAGGTAAAGATCCACACATGCAAATAAATGTGGCACAGTCACATTTCAATCCCTACGTAAACATCTTTTTTGTGTGGTGGGGGTGGAGAATGGGGGAGGGGGGTGGAGTCATATGCATTAATTTCTTCTCTCCTCCCCCCAAATATGTAAATCTTTGCACGTGTGGAGGTGGTCCGGTCCACGTCTGCCATTATTACATTATGATGAAGTACATTATTACAGATGAACTGAGTTAAAAGCGTTACATCTGTACCCAGGACACACGGTCTCCCCAGTGCAGTTGCATAGGTGTGAATGGAGAGATGGTGGGGGCGGAGTTACCCTCACACGTTACACTCGCATGGCAATATTGTACTTTCTGAATGGGCAGGTAAGGATTTGAATTAAATACATAGAGATGAACGGGATCAACGGCACGCGTGGCAAAAGGGATATATTCAGATGGATCGTAACCACCACTGTGCTGTTGTCCTTTCAATGGCAGCGTAGAAATAAGCTCCGTAAGGGAGTAATCCCCTTACTGTCGGAATACAAACATAAATAACCACAGCACCGACTTGTTTTGTTTGAGACTGATGGGTTTTTCATATCTTTTGAAGCATGTCTAAATTGTCTCATTCTCCGGGAAGTTTATTAAATTGGGTTTATGTTTCCTGTAGAATTTTTGTGGTTACACTCAGATTTGGGTAGAGAAAAAACACACAAATTTGGATCGACCTTTCGCTGCACTTCCTTTCTGATTTCTGTGATTAATGGTGTAGCAGAACAAGTCCAGGATATCGATTCGCTCTTGCTCAGCGCTGAACTCCTGGAGTTATGGCAAGTTTATAAACCACCTTCTTATGAGCAATGATTAGGTGTGAGTTTGGGAGACCTGCTTACACTCTCAGAAAAAAATGTTTTTTTGGCTTGTCTTCATAAGGGAACCATTTAAATTTTTTTATGAAACCCGTAGGTGTAAAGTTTGAACGATTTTGTCCAAAAAGGACCCCTTAAACACTAGATAGGGTTTTTCTATGGAGACACAGAGGTGCCTTTTGGAACCCTTTCTTTCGAGAGTGTATAGAGACTAAACGTGTCCTTGGAAATTGTTCCATTTCAAACAAAATCTCGTGTTAAATTAAGCCGGTCAAATAAAGATAAAATATATAGCCAATGGGAACTGACTTCAACGGTACACAATGCATGCAAGTCCCAGGAGTGAATCTGGGAAAGTAGTTGAACCAGATTCGCACCTCATACCAATCTAAAAGCATTCCATTTCTCCCTCTCACCATGCCACAAGTATGGTTTCACACCTATTAATACATGTGAAATAGTATTTTTTTTTCTTGTTTGTTTCTCAGCCACTATATGTGTGTGTAACCCATCCTATCATATCCTGTAGAGTACAATCTGTTCCCTGGAGAGGCATGGTGCCCGTAGCCAGTGGAAACACCACCAGGGATGATACGTATTCTCCTCATTTGTTTCTGCACTCCCAGGAGAAATAATCTGCAAGGTACCGTTTTATCCGCAGATCAATAGAGGTTCTAAAACCAGCCACACGGACCTGCGCATGTAGAAACGTGAGCAAGGGGGCTACATCTGAATTAAGATAATAATCATATAATCATAAGCGTTACAGTTATCTAGTAGCAGTGCAGGGGATATTTTCACATTATCAAGGGCTGTGAACAGCAGCTACTGTAAACAGATGGGCTGACTGAGGCACATAGAGGCCTCTGTGCATAATGCAGAGATAGCTATTGAAGTCCCCTGTAGAGTTTCAGCAAAGTGTGAACCATGGCCTCAATAATTCTGCAGTGCTACTGGGCCTTATTTTTCTTTAATACAAAAAAACTATCTTTAAGTGATTTCAGATTTCTATTAGTTGCTCATTTATTTAAAAATAAGAAATTGTGTTGTCAATTCTTGCTGCCCTTATTGACCTGATTGAAGTCGTACGTTTGAGATACACCACTTTGATTGGCACATTCAAATTATTCCAATTTTGAACATACCCCTGTGCACGTCCATTTAGGCTGATACCGTATCAGTGAGAGTAAGCCCACAATGGAATCAGATTAAAATGTCCCCAGCTCAATTAAATTCCAGGCATGCTTCGTGCTAAACCGTTATAAATCGGCTGATCAGTATATTACTAGTTCTAAATGAAATGGTTTTAGACTGAAAACATAAAAATAAAAAAAAAGGAATGTGATTTCCATATGGAAATTTGTACAGAATGGCCATTTTGGTTGAGAAGTATAGTTGCAAATACAAATGCTAATTAAAAAGCATAGATCATAGAGTTGTCACAGAGGACAGGGTATCGCTTCAACTTGAGGGGTGAGTGTTGACTTTGTTGATGGGGGTCATACAAATAGGAAGGTGAGATTTGCAGTAGGGATGGGAGATGGAAAGAGAAAAACACGTGACAGTGCTTCTCAAGTTTGGTCCTGGGGGATCTGTATGCTGGTTTTTGCTCTAACCACAATTGCAATCCCAGAATATTAACAAGCTGTTCATTATACTTTTCATGTTCTGGAGTGCCACATTATGTCATACATGGCTATACATGCAATGTAGAATAAAAGTCCCATATTCACATTGTGCTATATTGTAAATGATCACAAAGACAGGTACAAACCATTTGGTAGTTAATGAAGAATCCAAACATGCATTGTGTTAACAAGTTTAAGGGGGGAAAAAAATGAAAGAACATTAGCATGTGTTCAACAACCTTAATTGAGCAAGAGATTGGTTGGAAAGAATACCAGCATATATAGGAGTCACCCAAGACCGAACCTGAGAACTACTGACATAACATATAATTACTTACTGGTGCTTTAGAGATTTACAGTACGCATAACATTCAGCTTTCTCTTTCACCTTCATATACTTTGCGTAATGTGAAAAACGTGCTAAATTTAGAATAAACAGTGTATAAAAAGGTCTAGGCACATAATAATAATAATAATAATAATACATTAACTGTATTCAGAATTATTAAGCTAGCTAGCTTGGTCACCTAGCTCTTCATATGAGCTTATCTCCTGCTAATTAACTTGCTAAACCGAGAACATAGATAGAAAATTTGATAATTTTTTTTCAGCAAGTTTCCGAGAGACTAGTTTGTGAATGTTTTCAGGGAACACTCTGTCACAGTGGGAGAAATATATTAGTATATAACTTCTACATTCTAAAATGGAAGTCTGTAGCAACTTACCATGTCTGTTTGAGGGAGAGGAATTGCAGGTTACCATGTCTGTTTGAGGTAGAGGAATTGCAGGTTACCATGTCTGTTTGAGGTAGAGGAACTGCAGGTTACCATGTCTGTTTGAGGTAGAGGAACTGCAGGTTACCATGTCTGTTTGAGGGAGAGGAACTGCAGGTTACCATGTCTGTTTGAGGTAGAGGAACTGCAGGTTACCATGTCTGTTTGAGGGAGAGGAACTGCAGGTTACCATGTCTGTTTGAGGTAGAGGAACTGCAGGTTACCATGTCTGTTTGAGGTAGAGGAATTGCAGGTTACCATGTCTGTTTGAGGGAGTGGAATTGCAGGTTACCATGTCTGTTTGAGGGAGAGGAACTGCAGGTTACCATGTCTGTTTGAGGTAGAGGAACTGCAGGTTACCATGTCTGTTTGAGGTAGAGGAATTGCAGGTTACCATGTCTGTTTGAGGGAGAGGAACTGCAGGTTACCATGTCTGTTTGAGGGAGAGGAATTGCAGGTTACCATGTCTGTTTGAGGTAGAGGAATTGCAGGTTATCATGTCTGTTTGAGGTAGAGGAATTGCAGGTTACCATGTCTGTTTGAGGTAGAGGAACTGCAGGTTACCATGTCTGTTTGAGGTAGAGGAACTGCAGGTTACCATGTCTGTTTGAGGTAGAGGAACTGCAGGTTACCATGTCTGTTTGAGGGAGAGGAACTGCAGGTTACCATGTCTGTTTGAGGGAGAGGAACTGCAGGTTACCATGTCTGTTTGAGGTAGAGGAACTGCAGGTTACCATGTCTGTTTGAGGTAGAGGAATTGCAGGTTATCATGTCTGTTTGAGGTAGAGGAACTGCAGGTTATCATGTCTGTTTGAAGTAGAGGAACTGCAGGTTATCATGTCAGTTTGAAGTAGAGGAATTGCAGATTATGTAATGATGGAAATACACAGATGTTCAGCGCTTAAGTGAAATTGGATATTAACCCATCATGTAAAAATACTTAAATTCAGACGGTCAGCAGAAACAATGACCATGTGAGGAATCACCGTAGGTTTCCATTTTATATTAACCTAGTCCTCTCTGCATTTTCAGCTGTAGGTATGTCTCAAAATAAAATAAAAAATACAGAAGCCGATATAAATAATTATAGACACCAGAAAAAGTAACTGCAATTGCATTACATAAATTCCAGCTGTTCCTGCAAAAATGGATCATTAATTTACACTGGCAGTCCCGTATATGCTTTTAGCTCGTATGCAGCCGTAAGAAGTCTCCTCATGTACGTCCATGGCTGTGCTCATTTGACACCTCCATTTTTTCTCAATTTAGAAAGCCCAAATTGCCTGCGTTTGCGCTTATTGCTGTAAGCTCTCATGGAGAGTGCAGACAACCACATCTGAAACACGTCGCTAAGCCATTGCTTTTTTATGTCTCTAAATGCTTGCACTAAAAATGGGTCAAATTTCAAACTTGGTTTAAAGGTTTTTCACCTATACTGTGAACTGTGAGTAACAGCGAGGGATATACTGTGATAACGAGAGGCTCACGGGAGAGTGTTTACTTGGACTAACTGATTTATAGGCCAGTCCTGGGAGGGGTTGCAGTGCATGCAGTGCATAGCATGTGCTTTGTATATCCTAGTTGTTTACCTGGGGGTTCTTTTTGAAATATTTTTAAAAGTTTCTTCCCCACAAGACACCAATGTCAAGTTCTAATTAAACACAGAACACTTCTTAAATCCTAACTGAAGCGACTTTTTCAAAAGAGCGTACTTTTAAAGCTTTAAAGTTGAGGAAGCTGTTGGGTGAAATGCAGCACCTGCACTGGCTGGCTGGCGTCCCATTTCCCCGGGAGCAGGAGGGAGCAGAAACGCAGAGAAAAGTGTTGTGTGTGCATCCAGTCAGGGGCTCAATTTGAGGAAGCAATCCAGAAAAGCAGCAGTTGTCTAGCATGAGCGCATTTAAAGTTAAAAACTGTGACCTCTATTTACCCTTTGGGACCTGGGTTATACTTGACAGCGGGCCCTGTGCCAAGCTCAAAGCCGAAGAAGAGAGTCACTCTAAAATAATATTTTTTTTTCTTAATTCCCTAGAAAGGTAATTCTTCAAGTCATACTAATGCTCATCTCCTCTTGCCTTTATAGGTACACAACAACAGAGAACTATAGTGTAACCACTGCAGGGAGATGGTCCTGCTTTTATTTAACCAGCTCACCAAATCTCCTTGGAGTCCTGACAAATGACACTAGACAGACAGAAATGTACACTGCAATATTATTATTATTATTATTATTATTATTATTATTATTATTATTATTATTATTATTATTACTGTAATTACATTGACTGTTGGGCCTGGCATTTACCAGAAGTGTAATTATAATCTTTAAGTATGCCTTTATGGGCTGTGCCTATGTATACACTATGCTGTAAAGATCATATTGCTGTAATCTGTTCTGTAGCCGCTTACAAAAACAATGCGTTTCAGTGGGGAGAAAATAACGTGCTGCAGCTAATGGAATTTTAGCTGCTTGTTTAAATTCGATATGACTTGAAGTCGCACTGGGGATTCAGGTCAATCCTTATTATAACACGGATCCCTGTTGTGTCTGAAATAGCACGCCGGATCTCTATGGTATCTCCGATTGCATGGTCTTCGAAGAGCAGTGATCACGGTGTGAAAGTATGTGATGTTAGTGCTAAGAAACCCCAGCTCTGTCACCAGTTTGCCCTAAACGTTCCGTAGACATATTTTAGGGAATGTTCTCTCGAGATTATCTTGCGCAATAAAGTTGTGACGTCTGTACATTAATCATTTTATTTCTTAGATTTTTCATTGTACTTGCAGTGCTAGCATCCTAGGCAGTCTAGTAGTTTTCAGTGCCTGAAAAATAACTAAGATGTGTACATTATGTTGGTCTGCTTTATGAATTTTCAGCACCAAATAATGCAGTTTACATGCCATGTTTTCATGTTTTAATAGTTAGGATTTAAACAATCCAGTGTTGAGTTTGTGATATTGTAAAATTAGTTGGTATAGGGTTTTTAAACCCACCAGCACACTCACGTGTCTATCAGCAGGTGCTTAAAGGGGTACACTCACATTCCCGGGCTGTGCGCCTTTATTGAGTTAGTTCATTATGTGACAGTTGTGTTATATGTGAACATATTCAGCAGCTGTACAAAGCTTAAAGTGGAATGTACATGAAGAAATTTTGACATTTCAAGGTGAGACGTAGTGCGTGGAGGGTTGGACCCGAGAAGCACGACTCAAAACAACAGATGTAATAAATACCCGCAAGGGCTTTATTAAGGAAAGTTCAGTAATCGTTGTCTTAGCACAAGCAAAGGTCATACACAAAAAAGATCCAGCCAATAAACAAAAGTACCGAGGGAGAAGGCAGTCTCGTCGTCGGTAAGCCAGGCAGTAGTTCGGAACCAGGAAGGCAATCAGCGTGGCAGAGGTACAAAAGGGAGAAGGCAAAAGAATAGTCGAAAAAACAAGCAGGGTCAGACCGGAGTCCTCGCCGCAAAAGTACAAAATCAGCAAGCAGGAATCGTAGTCAGGACAGGCAGTGAAAACAAAAGGCTGGCAGAAAACAGTGGTCAAAAAACAGGCTTGGATCAAAACAGGAAATCAGAAGAAGTATACGTGACAAATGCTCAAGAGTGCTAGTGAGGCAACAATTTCACACTGAACAGGTGAAAACTGAGGGCTTATATGTGTGTGTAGACAGGTGCAAACGCTTAGCTTGAGAACAGAGAGAAATTAGGAACAGCTTGGGAAAACGAGACGAAGATCATTAGTCAATTAGTCTGTTAGTAATTATCCCATCCTAGCGTTAGTAAATTAGTTAATTAGTAAGGACATGCACTAGAAACGTAAGGTAACAATTAACTACAAGAGATTAGATGGTTAGTAAGCAATGATCTAGCTAATTGTTAGTAATCTGTTAGTTAGACAGGGAATGGCAGATACAATGGAAAACACGTAAGCAAAAGCGGGAGAGAGAGAAAGCATGAACGTGAGTTCGCGGAAACACATAGAAATGTATGAAACTAATAAACTATGACAGAACGTGAATACAATTAAGGGCGTGACATAACAATAAACATAAAACATGGCGTGGAACGGTTAGAACCGTAACACAAGGTTTGATGAGAGTTTTGTTGTTTTTACTCTGGAGCAAGTTTTATTTGATGAGCTATGTGCATGGTAGTGTCCATTGGGTGTGGTTACCTGTGACTGCAACCTTCACCTACCTGGCTGCTCACCTGTCATTTAGAAAATGATTCCCCTGTAGGGGAGTCAGGCCAGTGCAGGCTCTGTGCTATCAGTCTGGGTATGTCCATGTCAGCCCTTTGATATTTTATTACTTTGCATTTTGGGAGTTCAGTCTTTTGTCTCCTGTCCCATGTTTTTATTTTTTTCTGAGCTACAGCATTTCTTGTCAATTAAGTTTTAGGTAAAAAAGGTATATTTAGGTGTATGCCCTTGAAAGATCTTCTGGTCCTTCTGTTCACTAATTGGCTACAGGGCCCGGTACTCTATAGTCATTTAGTGGCCGCAGAGGGATCCAGTTGACCTTAGAGACGAGTGTGACAGGCCACAGACCATGTGCAGACAAAGGACACAGGTACCCTGGTGGATCGAGCCTCAGGAACACGAGAATCGGACTCTGTGGTATCTGAAAATTTATGCGGACTGAAAATTTTAAAGTAAGAAATCAAGAGAAAGCCACTCAACGAGAGAAAAAGATGGCACACCATGCAGCATCGATTTAGACAAGAGGAGATTACCAGGCCCGGGGGAGAACAGAGCAGTTCCTGTCCCAGGGGTAGATTCTCCAGCAACGATGACTTTAGGGCCAGTGGCCCCAGGGGTAGTGACGACTCTGGTAACTGCCCCAGCAGTAACAATGACTTTAGGGCCAGTGGCCCCAGGGGTAGTGACGGCTCTGGTAACTGCCCCAGCAGTAACGGAGACTGGGGTAGCGCCAGAGGTGGCGATGGACTGCTCCAGCAGTGACGATGACTTTAATGGCTGTGGTGGCTCCAGCAGGAGCATTTCCAGTGATGGCAGCTAAAGCAGCCAGCCAGGCGGTGGCACTGTCCCCTGCTCTTGCCCCTGTCTTGGCTCCAGCCAATCACCCTCCAGCTGGACTTCCGTCTGTGTCCACATCAGTGATGCCAGTGTTTCATGCTCTGGCCTTGCGGTTGGTAATGTCCCTCCCCCCCCTCCCCTCAAGTGGTGGTGGCTCCTGTTCCACCGGCAAGCAGCCAGCCCAACTGATCAAGATGGAAAGGCCCAAGATTGCAGAGGTATACACAAGATGAGGATATAGTCTCGAGAATGTTCTAATGCCTCTTGAAGCCGCACAGGCACCGAGAGCCCTCCATTTAATCCCTTTGTTAACAGGCACGGCATGACCCACTTATATTGCTTTGGACATTGAAGATACCAGGGACTATGAAAAAGCTAAGTCAGCCATCTTGGAAAAGTTTGAAATTCACTCAGAAACATACAGGCACAAGTTCAGAGCTATAACTATGCTGCCAGGAAGTACACCAGAATAGCTCTAAACAAGCTGTATTATGTACGTTTGTAGTTGTTTTAATGACCTGTGTGCTTGTGCTTTAAGCATTATAGATGCATGTGAGATACTGGACAGACAGTACTAATTAAGGAAATTCCATATATGTGGGCATTGAGGGGCCAAATGATTCTGATAACACTGCTGCCACATGTAATTCACCTTAGTAAAGAGGTAACAGTGAATTTGAGACCCTCTATCCATCACTAATGCTTTATGAGGTTTTTTGTAATTACAGTGTTATAATTATAGCATTGTGATAGTGATGCAGATGTGGAATGGTTAGATTATGTTGCATATTTATTGGCGGAAATGATCATTTGGTTACAGCTGGGAGAATAATTGTTTTCAGAATTCTTTTCAGAACACCCTTGGGTCCATTTTCTTTGCTTTCTCACGTCGTTTAGGTTTTTAAGGGACACCACATTGCAAAGTACACATGCGCTCTCCTCCAAGGAAATAAACCTGCTCCCTAGGATTAATAAACAAACCTTTTCCCTCAAGATAATGATAGCACTATTGTGAATAACTCAATAACATAATTATAAAACCACAACAGTCACATTCCGCTGTCATTCACAGCATAAAGAGACAATTAGGGCCATGACAGAATCAAGCCATATCGGCCAGTGCAGCGCATGCGTTTCATGAAACATCTCGCTGTACCTTTGATAATGATAGCCAAAGTGTGCACTGCTATTAGCTATCACATTTGGTTTGATGTGGCAGGCCTCTTCGCCTGTCTGTGTAATTAAGCAATTTAAGAGTTGTTAATTACACAAGGATTCATGGATTAATTGCTATCCATTTACTGTTTAAATGCCTCTAATTGACAGCAACAAAGATTTGCCTGCGGAGACTGCTACAGCTATTAGGTGCACCTTAATATGTCTTATACTGACAGTATATTGACATAATGGATTAATTCAGGCAGGTCTCTACCTGTGAGCAACTGTCTCAACCTGAGTTCAAGCAGAGGCTCTTAATGTTAAAAGGGATCTCATTTTAACCTGAGTTCAAGCAGAGGCTCTTAATGTTAAAAGGGATCTCATTTGAACCTGAGTTCAAGCAGAAGCTCTTAAGGTTAAAAGGGATCTCATTTGAACCTGAGTTCAAGCAGAAGCTCTTAAGGTTAAAAGGGATCTCATTTGAACCTGAGTTCAAGCAGAAGCTCTTAAGGTTAAAAGGGATCTCATTTGAACCTGAGTTCAAGCAGAAGCTCTTAAGGTTAAAAGGGATCTCATTTGAACCTGAGTTCAAGCAGAAGCTCTTAAGGTTAAAAGTGATCTCATTTGAACCTGAGTTCAAGCAGAAGCTCTTAAGGTTAAAAGGGATCTCATTTGAACCTGAGTTCAAGCAGAAGCTCTTAAGGTTAAAAGGGATCTCATTTGAACCTGAGTTCAAGCAGAAGCTCTTAAGGTTAAAAGGGATCTCATTTGAACCTGAGTTCAAGCAGAAGCTCTTAAGGTTAAAAGGGATCTCATTTGAACCTGAGTTCAAGCAGAAGCTCTTAAAGTTAAAAGGGATCTCATTTTATGGAGGGAGGGGTCTAATGCCTGGATTAAAATGTGCCCACAGCCTTTTCGGCAAGCTTAGAAACACCCAAAGTTAACTCACTGTTTGGAAAGGGAAAAAAAAACAAAACATACATTTAGTCATTGATTGAATCCAGGGCAACAGAAAGGTAGATAACCGCTCAAACTAGATATAGGATATGACACTGAGAAAAAGGCCATATGTCATTCTGAATAAAAATCTACATGAAATATGATGGGGGCTATTAAGTTTAGAAAAATAAATTGTGAAAATATTAAGGTGATAACAAAAGTTGACATGGAATGGAATAGGAAAGGGGTTCACTGGCATTCAAGACCTGAAATGATCCTTCACTCTGCTGATAATGCAAATATGGTAATGGATAAAAACTAAAACAACGAGACAGAAACCTGAGGAATTAAGTGTTTCAAAACTATGACAAGAAAATAATGATAATTTAGATGGGATATAGCCATGAGCCTTTTAAAATAATCTCTATATCCATAACTGTTCATGCTCGCAAATGTTTGGGAGGCCACAGTAAGTTTGCAGCAGCAGAAATGAAGTCTCTGAAGGTGTCCTGCAAACAGATGAGAATAATAACTACAGAAACTACTTCAAAAGGCGAATTAGATTTACTGCCAGGGCTTTCTTTAAACATTAAACACATTTAGTATTCCCTTTGTGGCTCATTCCAATTTTCACCTTTTCAGAAACATTTATCAAGTTTGAATATAATTTCAATTAATATTCAATTAAATTGCTGTGCGATAGCAGCATACTTTGTAAAATGTATGAATTTCTGACTCAGAAATGTAAAAAGAACTAGACAAATGAAGTATAATGCAAAACTTTTTAAAAATTAGAATGCCATGGGACTCAACAAGCCAATACACAAAAAAAAGCCATTTGTAATTTGAAACTAATTAATGTGGGATTTAGGCACATTGCTAATTAATTTGTAAATATGAGCTGGGAGGGCCAGATGTTTAATTGCCTTTTCTAGACCAGACACTTTTTTAGTCAAACAAAATACTTTTCATACGTTATTCCAGATCTCATTTGATCAATTTCTGCAAATATGTAACTACCAAATAAAGGCTGAATATTATAGTTTCTAATATTACCAGCCGTGCGTGCTGAGATAGTAGTATAGCACTGCATCTGGGGAAAAAATTATTTTTAAAAATTGTTTTCATTATCCAACATCAATTATTGTTGACTGATTTTTATAGACAGTGTTTTCCATCGAGGTTAAGAAAAAGTGGTTAGGAAAGGGAGCTATTTTTTTGACTATTTGAATGCAGCCTACATAGATGGTAAATGGACTGCACTTATATAGCACCTTTATCCAAAGCGCTTTACAATGGCCACTCACTCACCCGTTCACACACACATTCAGGTGCTAGCCTGCTCATTGGGAACAATTTGGGGTTCAGTGTCTTGCCCAAGGACACTTCGACATGTGGACAGGAGGAGCCGGGGATCAAACCGACAACCCTGTGATCAGCGGACGACCCGCTCTACCTCCTGAGCCACAGCCGCCATAGTGGGGCGACTGAGCAGTCATGGTCTTAGATCAACAGACAAGGGGTTTCTTGCTGTTCCAGCTACCTGGTATAAAACAGGATACATTGCCTTTTATTTTTATTTTTTATTCCTTTATTCATTTATATTATTGGGGTATTTCTTTGAGCAACATCTTCGGAAATAGTTATTACTTTGATACCAATATATGATACATTCAAAAATAAATAAATAAATAAACATTTGTTTTTTAAGCAATATGACAGATCCCAGAGAGCACATCTCTATGAAAAGGTTTTTTCCTCTGGTAACTGGATAGAGATTACCTCATAATATTCTTCTCTGTATGCTATATCAACACAAATGCACTCGCTTCATTTGGCTGTATTGAAAATGATTGAGCTGGGCTGGTGACAGGAGTAGAGCTGGCAGGTTTATCCATTACACTGCAACAGTATCCTCTGTGTGGGGAAAGGACAAACACACATTGTAATAAAAAAAATACTCAGTTGCAATACTGGAAGTAATGAAGCATATCTAGAATTTATTGAAGGCAAAAAGACTGGCCTTTGTTCATTATTTCAATAAATGATCTTATTCCTCTTGTTGCTCACTCTTGCCTGATTGATTATAAGCAACCATTAAGAAAACCAAATGTCTTGCCCATTGAAAATTATTTTAAACACAACATAGGCTCAAATGGAGCCAAAATAAAGCAGAAAGGAGGCAGTGGCTGTTTCCAGGAAGCCGTCGTCAGGAAGTGACTCCGAGAACTGAGTGTTTTAGTCTTAAATAAATTAAAAATCTTATTTTTTCTCTAAAGTGGAAAATATTAGCTTGTTTCAAGTTACTTTTTGCTTGTGAAAGTCTTACCCCACTGACTAATCTTGAAATTGGCAATCGTTTTGTCTTATTCAGCAAAAAAAGTAATAGAAATAAGATCTTAAGTCAAAATGTTAGACTAAAAATACTTGTTAAGATTGACTTATTCTTCGTTTTTTTTTAGTGAATACATTTAGTCCCCTAGTTTCTTATTATACTATATCTTCTAAATGACCAAATTGTAAACAGACAGAAACCTTGCAGATAAATTACTGGATTTATGGTGGGGTGGTCTGCAGACCATCTGCCCATGGGCCTGACCAAGGCCGTACAGCACTGTTGCCACTTGTCTGGGGGTACTTGGGTGTACAGACAGATGTGTTCTGGTTGTGATTGCCATTAGAGGGCAGCAGCCCAATGTCCAGGTCTGTGAGACCCACATGAGGAGATGGAAATAAATTCACACGGTACACAGTAAAATGTCCAGTGTTAATTCAACTCTAACAGAGTACATATAAGGCTAATCTGGCCAGAGTAGGCTCATATATACTCTGTTACAGTTGAATTAACACTGGCCACTTTACTGTGTACCATGTAAAGGATAGAAGAAGCACAACTGAGAAACTTAGAGAGATGAAATTAAATGAATGACAGTCATGTCAATCCGAAACCCGAGGACTCACTGAAAGCGCTCTTCAGGCAGTCACTGATCTTTGATCACGATAGACAATGAAGTAACCATTAATCACACCAGTGCCCATTGCCAGTTTCTATAGAACGTTCTACGGTCAAGGTGACACTTAACATCTGCGAGCAGCATTGTGCTTTTCATAAAAGTCCAGAGAAATTAATTTAAGTAAATTGCCCCTTTAAGTGAGAGATGATGTGCTTGAGTTTCGGCTGCATTGAGTGATTTGTGTTAAGCACTGATTATCATAGGTTAGTTCCAGAGACAGAGAATGAGAAAGTGAGAGAGAGAGTGTCTAGTTTAGTCAGTTGTTTTGTTTTCATTTTGTTTCATCCATTTTACAGCCACTGTTAGAGAAACAGTAGAACACCTACTTTCTACTTTCTGCTCCATGAATGTTTGACTTCCTGTCAGTCCTTTACCATTTCCGCTTCATTTGCATAATATCAAACAGCAAAGATCACAGCCCAGAAGTGGAATAAAACATCTGTTCTCTCATTTTAAGAAATAAATTATTTGCTCCAACTTAAACATTTTTTTTTTTTTTTAATTCAGAAATAAATAAATAAACAATCATGTCTCAACCTCATAACACACAATTAGTTCTTTGTTCTGTTTAGTAATGAAACTGCATGTTTGATGTGGACTATAAACAAACAGTTTTCAAATCCAGTTCAATTTGTCTCTATTGATAAGTCCTAAAACATATCTATATCAATGTATTAAACATACCTACTGTATATGCACACACACACACATCCATTTCCACTTTTCTCCCCAACTTGTATGTCATTAAAAGAAAATGTTTTTAATGGAGTGCACTGAGATTATATGTTTTGGGAATGGATTTATTTCATGAGTTTAATGTATGCTTCTTAATAACCTCCATTTGCACCAATAATATTGCCATCCTATCATTTTCATTACATCTAGCTTTTGTAAATTTGTACTGTAAATTGTTTTGCTCACACTATTATTGTTATCAATTGCTGTTCAGCCTTTTGAAAGGTATAGTTCTCAATATTAAAGTACATGTAGTAGTCAGAAACAGAAAATCTCACCATGCTGAATATATCTTTTAACATATAAAAACATGATGCCCACATCCCACAGCCCTATTAACCCATTTAGGAGTTATTTTGGATGTTCTGTTCTTTATTAAAAAGAAGATTCTGGGTGCTCCTGGATGGTAGAATCAATGGTGGATCCATGGTGCTCTTTGGAAAGTAACTGAAAAATGTATTTCCAAGGCACACTTGTAAAGAGGAGGAGGTAAGGCAAAACATTTTTATATGTATTAAAAAGCCTTTAATAAATGGGCACATGTATCCCAAAAGGAAAAAAAAAACAAGCCTACACGTTTCGACCAAAGCTGGAATTTAATCCAAGGAGACAATATACAGGTATAGACAGGTGAGCCAATCATGGAAAAAAGGGAGGGAACAATACGTAAATCCAACCAAAAGAGACGACACAAATAAAAAGAAGAAATAATTCAAATAAAATAAACTATGAAGATACAAATACAAAAAACACGAATACATAAACAATTACAAAAAAAAACAACTTTAAAATCAATCTCTTCATTTAAACGTAAAAGCGTCAAACGTACGTATCCAGAAAGTCTCTGTTCTTTATTCCGTACGATCCCAACAGAATGAAATAGAAGCTAGTCAAACAGGTGAGGAATTATTCTATTAAGATGGTTAGAACAGTCCTGTACAATATGGATATTCTCAAAGGGCTTTTATTTTATACATTTTCTGCATTTATGTCGAAATGTTTTTTTTGGTACCTCGTTATATGAAGTGCCCTCATTACCTGTATAATTAGGGCACTTAATATGAGCTGCAGTAGGTAGTGCATCTACTGTATGTAAATGTGTGCTGTGTATAAATAAAACCTATTGTAGCGACATGCGTTGCTGCAGTTAATAACATTGAGTCAGAAGTGCAAGCTTGCTTGTTAATTCTTATTTTTCACAACCGATGCTATCTAGAAACATGCAAAGCACAGCATTCCTGTGTTGAATACAATTTTAACAGTAAAAAATGTGCTGTAACATTGTGTTCACAATAGTACCGCTGTAGATGGAGATCGTACACATGAAGGGCTTAATGTTAAGTGGGACCTTTAATTCACTCGGTCAACTGATTAATGGATTTTTTTAAGGGTAAACTGTCAAGATTTGCAGTGGACTAAAATTGCTTTGTGGATTACTGCTGGGGTTTAATTCCCCGCTCAGATTACATCCGCATCACACGGTTTGGCTACGGAAGACTGCGGTTTCTCGGATGGTTGAGATTACTATAGATTACCGTGGAGAGGAGAGATTTAACGGAACGACAGAGTGTATGCGAGTCAGCAGCAGGAGGTGGCAGGAGGTGACTGCACTTCTGAATGTCAGGAGGTGACTGCGCCTCTGAATGGCAGGAGGTGGTGGTTGACGGGAACGATTGGCTCCATAAGGCCCCAGTTTTGGCCGTTGTTGAGGTGGCTCCTTCGTTGGGTTCCGGTGCTTTCCAGCGCGTGAGAACCCAAGTTTAACTACTATTCCAGAATACATAAATTGCATTGGTTCAATAACCCAGACTAGGACTCAAACTAGGATCATTGTAGGCCAATACTATTCAACTGATGTCCTTTGGCCATAATCATTGTCCTTTGGCCAGTAAGATTAAATATTATTCAGAAGCATCAAAAATAGGCACTGTCTATATGACTTTGGCCACACTGGACCACAAATGCGATGACTTTTTAAAAATGCAATTCTGGATCTGAGGACAACGTAAAAATATACTCGCAATATTTAAAAAATGTTAATTCTATCCTGCCGTGGCTCCTAACTAATCCTTCTGAGAACATATCTGGACCATCACCAATCACTCTTACGAGAAGGATAAAAAACAAATTTTAACACCAAATTTTACATCATCTAATTTGTGTACATTTTTAACCAAACATTTTCAGCACATGTCCCTATAGGTGCTGGGCACTTAAAATGATAATTATTGTATAATACCACTTGTTTGTTTTTTCAGTATGTATAGTATGGAGGCAAAATGATTCTGCTTTCTGAAATAGATTTATAATAATGATCCCCTTCAATACTCATACAGTATTTATGATGATTAAGTGTTGGATTTGTGAGGAGCCGATACTGGTGATTTATTTCCCCCCCTCAGGTCAAAGGGCTCAATTCTATCGTTCCACTTAGTCCTGTCACTGAGACACAGGGACTCATGGAATCTATCGGTCTTGTCTGTCCCTGAAAATCAATGAAAGGGTGATTACATTTTTTTATGTTATTTTTTTTTTTTTAACAGACAATATAGAATATACGCTTTGTACGAAAACCAGCAATGTTGCTTGTGCAGAGTACTTTTTTTAACGATTTTTTGTTTTTTTGAATAGACATAATAAACAATGTACAGTTTGTAAGAAAAAAACAGCAATGTTGCTTGTGCAGAGTAAATGAGCGCGTATGCGCAGGGCGTTCCTGCACGGTGTGTTTGGCTTTATGAGACGCACTTGTGCGTTAATGATCCCATTACTGCAGAGGTCTTGAAGCAAGGGGGAAAAAATCAGGATGATTAGTTGCTGTAATTTACTTCTAGTTCCTCATATTGATTTCATAACTTTGTTAAACTTAGAAAATAACCTTACATTTATAAAATGAGGAAAATTCTGCTTCTGGGAAGAACACCATCTGACTTTGTAAGTTTATATATAGTATACAGTTTTATTTTTAGGAATTACACACACAAATTTAATTGCGACGTGTATAAATGATACATGGTTATATACTGCTTGCCTGGACAAGGAGACTTTTACATTAAATATTTATGGAAAGTAGTTTTCATTGATTCTATTATTCAATTTTTATTCCATTTCATTGTGGCAGGAGTGCGTTTATAGACAGTCCACAGGGTGACGTGGAATTCTGTGAATCCTGCGTTTGTGATCATTAGTGCCTTTATGTTGGAAATCACATCCAGGTCATGAATATGGATCCGCAGTATCTGTGTATGAGAAACTGCTGAATCAGCCAAGTTCAACATTTTAATGTCAGATGATTGCAATGCAACATTAACACAAGAGAAGTGAGAGATTTTCATTTTTCAAAAGAGCATTGTGAAAGGCCACGTTTAGTCCCATCAAAAAGTCTCAACATCGAAGCCTACAAAGTAACCTTACTGGATGGTTACAAATGACCTCTCTATATCACTAACAAAAAAAAGAATAGAAAGATTTTATCATGGATAAAATCTGTCAATAATCAAGAGGCTTGACTTTTAAATTCTATTGCAGGCCGTAAAGGGCTTAGGTCTCAGAATGCCATTAATTCACCAACTTTATGCACAATGTAAAGAGGGCATGGATGCATTCTCCCACGTCCCTCGAGGTCATTACATTCTGCTAGGCCGACTCTCCTCTCTCTTAGTTCTTCATTTGAGAGGCCTATTCTCTCACTCTCTTCCTGATCCCCAGCGGTTGAACGAACTGCCTGCTGACTAAAGGAATGTGGAGTCTCTAATTAGCCTTTATAGACCGGTAACGATACACTTTGTGAAACAGGTAGTCGATTCCGCGTCCCCCTTCCCCTTTACTTTTTATTCAGTTCACATTTAATGCAACCCCTTAAATTAGAATAGAATGGATGACTATCCGATACCTTTGGACGTATGGATCTTTTTCGGCGGACACCAGGGAGACACGGTCTCTCACCTTGACGTGAATTAGTTGCACCTTTCCTCTGGTTCCCGCGGTAACCCCTGCTGGCCCGTGTTACTTGTTTAGCTCCCTGAGGCTGGCTTATGACCCTTTTCCTTAGAGACCTCTGCTGTTCAGCTTCCCTTCCGCAGTTAAGATCCCACCCCACGCTGACCTTTCACCCCAAGACCAAGCGCATAAACAGGAACTTTTCAAACAGAAGTTTACAATGAATCTTTAACTTTCAGTCTTTCAGTGTGAAGTATGATCGGCTCCACAGAAACCCACAGTATAGGGCACAGACGTCAAACTCCAGTCCTGGAGGGGGCGCTGTGTCTGCAGGTTTAACTCCAGTCCTGGAGGGCCGCAGTGTCTGCAGGTTTAACTCCAGTCCTGGACTCCAAATATTTATAAACACCATAAGTGACAAGCCAAATGTTTATCATCAGCTATGCATGTTTATGAGAAAACTATCCTTCATACCAAAAGCAAAACCAAATTTCATACATTATATATTTTAAAATGTAATTCTTTTCACAATTTTGAATATATGATTATATTAGCAGGACTATCCCATCTCTGCAATATCCGTCAGTCTGGGAGGACAAAGACTGACAGACTCCTCCCTTCACTCCACAACCCAGCAGCAAAGCTTTACAGCGGGGCTCAATTCCATTTCAATCCAATCGGTTCAGGAAAGGAAATCAAAGTAAATTAATGGGGGAAAGTTGGGAATGAAATGAAATTGACCCCACAGCCCTGTTGCACAAAATTACGGAGCTGTGATGCATCTACCAATTAATTATTTGTCCCCCCAGTCTGACTCCTCCACAGTGCATCAGAGAACCAGCAGAGCTTACACAGGTGGCATAGACCATGTTCCCAAACCTCTTCTCAGCTACCCCCAGCCGGATCCAGGTATTTAAGTGTTCCACCTCAAGCACACCTGGTACAACGAAACAAGCCTTTGATTGCATCAGGTGTGCTTGAGATGGAACACATCAAATCCCTGGATCCGGTTGGGGGTTCCCAAAGAGAGGTTTGAGAACCACTGGCGTAGACAAACAGGCGATTGTTATACTGTGTCGGGTAATTAAAATATCCTCCTGATGCAAATCCCTGGATCCGGCTGAAAGCCCGAGGAGGGGTTCGGGAACCACTGGCATAGACAAGCAGGTGATCGGGAGACTGTTTCGGGTGATTAGAACACCCCTCCCGATTGATGCAGGAGGTTCAGATGGGCATCGCTGCACTAAACGGAGGCCTACAGTAGTGCTACAGACGGATGCGTCCCTGTGAAATTCCCTTTTTCATTAAGACCCGGATGACATGTTTACAATGCGCTGAGCAGGAAAAGCTCTGCATTGGCCTCGTTTGCATTTCAGCGTCGCCTCGGCAACTGCTTCTGTTGGGTTACATGATTTAAAATGGTTCTCATCTGCACCGGCGGTAATAATAAAAAAAAACACAAAAAATAAAACAATCCAGCAGCAAATTGGATCACAAATGCAAAGCACGGTTAGAATGGCTGGGAAGTAGTAATGATGAATAAAGCCCTTCATCATCTGAGACCTGGGACTGGAAAAATGACTTTGCCTGAAGGGCTTGGGTGTACATATTGCCCCTTAAAACTGACTATGAAGAACAGAGACATAATTAAGCAACTGATGATGCTGTCAACTAGAGTTTTGGTTATTTTCCCAAGTACTGTCAGCCAGCTGGCCAGTCCATCGCATTGTGCCAAAATGAGTAACTCAATAGAAACGAGTTATAAATGCTCGGCTTGAGAGTGCCAAAATATAATTTCAGGTAAGTGGTAGCATGAAATGTTTCTTTTATTTATTTTTTTATTCTTCTTTGAAGGAATATTGAAAAGTCAAGCGGTCGTAGTTCCGGCCGTTTTATAGTCCATCAGAAAAAAGTGTATTTTATAGCATTAGTGACCTCGATGAATAAAGAGTATATGTCCAGGCCTCATTGTCCTCCAAAGCGTTCCCAGTGGAATATGTGCGCTAACTCTAATCGGAGGTTGTGATTAAACTGCTTGGCTGTTCGGTTTGGACTAGCCTGCCTTTTGGACTCCCACTCACCACCTGTTACCAACCATGCAAAAACAACCGCCATTCCAGGCATCGACAGAGGACACGGTGCATCACGGATGAGTTTACAGGAGCTTCCTCCTAAATGTTAACATGACTGCAGCAGGGGCGCGACGCATGGCCGCATTAACACGCGGGGGGTGGTGGGAGATCAAGTTAAAACTATAAAGAACACACAGAGCTTATTGCGATGTTAGGCACAAGCTTCAGCAACCCTTTTCCCATCATGCATATCTTTTTCCCATCATGCATATCTTTTCCCATCATGCATATGTAAGCTGGTGTTCAGATTCAGTTCAAAAGGTAGACAGAACAGGAAATGCATTACTGAAAAATCCGATAGATTACCGGGAAAAGAAAAAAGGAATACAAAACGCAGAGATAAAGAAAGAAAGGCGTGATCCATGGGAATTAATGAACCATTTTATTAATGTTGATTACTGTATTATATTCATGTTACTCAGTGTATCCTTTTGGTAAAGTGTTACCAAAAAAGGGTTTGAACTGAAGCAGGTTTGGTTTTTTCTGCATTGCACCAACCTGTATATGCATTAATGTTCCATATCAATGTAAACCTAAAACACACAGAAACAATATACAGTAGCATGCACAGTAAGAGCCCGTTTCCATTTGTCAGTACTGTAATTAATTTAAATCACAAACGGAAAAATACTCAGGACCAGATATTTAAATTGAGTATAATGTTCACGAAAGAGGATATAATGAAGTATGAAATGAAAGAGGATACTGCTCACGCGTGTTCCACATTAGACGCAAACCCCCAACTTCTCACAATACTTCATGCAGGAGCTCCCTCTCATTTCAATACATTGTTACTGATAAGCTGAGCAATCCTGCTTCTTTCAAAACGTGTAGCAGTCATGAATCAAAACTAAATATTTGTGTGTTTTGCAATTAAAAATACAGTTCTTTAATGTTTCAAAATCGTGTTTATTTTCACATGCAATTCACATTGTATATTTGCTCTCTGCTAGCTGTGGTACTACGATACGTTACAATAGTGTTAACAATGCCTGTGGACTATTTTGAGTGTAGAAAACACACTTGTGTTTGAGCTATGAGAGAGCATTTCAGGTCTGTCTGAATAGCTTCTAGAAATAGCATTCAGATGTCTGTGAATCCTTCTCCGTCACACTACACATTAATAAACATCTCCACACGAAGCCCCGAAGCCCAGCTCAAGCAGACGGGCCCATTTTTCATGGTCTGCAGAAGATGACAAATTCTGAATAATTAATAATAATATTTTTTTTTTAAACCTCACAACCAGAGATCAATTTAGCTTTCAAATAGACTTATTCCCCGACCCATCCCTTTGGGGGATCACAGCACAACATCCAAAAAGGTGTTTTGGACTGGCACTGCAGCTGTCAAACACGCTGCAGTGTGTTAAAAAACCCTCTGGTGAGAAAGGGGAAATGAGACGTTCTAGACGAAACAGGAAGTTTTGCATTTTCAGTTGAGTCTAGTTTCACCCATCCTAAAAAGTGACTGCGTGGAAAGTTCTGATTAGGTAAGTTATGTAAATTCCATATGAGATCCATGAACAATAGGTCAGTCTGAAAGAATGATGGTATATCATTCTCCTAAGCAACACGTCATAATGTTATGCACCTAGTTTCCAAATTGTGAAGAAAACGAATATGGATGGATGGATGGGGGTGGGGGAGGGGGGGGGGGGGAGGGGTGCATAAAACACATGCATGCACATTCATCTTTACCTGAATGTGCAGGACTTCACTTTTATCTGTGAGGCATTTGTGAAAATTATTATGCTAAAGTTGGCCGATCAAGCCTAATAAAGTGCAGGAATAATCTTTACCATGTACTGTACTTTATTTAGGTCTATATAATTTAGATTATAGACCTGAATTTGGCTCTTAGAACTTAACAACAAGCTAGTTTGCAAGCAAGGTGTGAATAAGCCTGTGCTGCAGGTTCGATCCTGGCGTGAGAGTAACCTACGGTTGCTTAATTATTAATTTAAAAACATTAATAACAAGAAACGGCAAGAACAATGCGAACATATAAAAGGTAACATTACGCTACTCTGAGCACAGATGGCCCTGAACACCCTACCATTTAAAGTGTAGATTTAGTACAAGCCTTGTACTTATTGTTTGGGATTTATTATAGCACCCATTCAGAATAAGAGACAAGTAGTGTGTGTGTGTGTGGGGGGGGGGGGGGGAGAGAAAATTGGTCAAGTATAAGACGGAGGGAACGACGTGAGCCATGGCATGGAAATCCCCCCTGCCCCTCTGTAAATTCACCTATTCCGTGGTTTTTCCAGAGTTTGGGAATATGACTCTCAGACTGACTCACCAACCCAAAACTGATTCAATGAAGCTCTGCCATTGCTGAAGGTAGTCTGGTGTTCTGCAAGCCTCTTAACTCAGACCAAACAAAAATTATTTAGTTTAATTAGATTTTTGTGTATCATGCATAATCTGCCAACACCTAACTAAAATTACCATGTTAAAACGAAATCATGAAAACTCCATACAAAAACTCCAAAATATCATCATATGACTACACCACCTCCTCTAGGCATATAGTTTAAGAAGTATAAACAAAACATAATTATCCCATTATGCATGATGCTTTTGGTGTAAAGAAAAACAAACCCTACAGAGAAGACATGGCAGAACAGGAAATGGCAGTGTCGCAGCTAGTACCAAGCAGAGTATCACTTTAAAGAGTTATATGATGAAACATCCTGTGCACTTTGAAGGCAGCAAAGGTAGTGATGCTGCCTGCTTACAGGCTTTCCTCTCCTCTCCCAAAGCAGGCTATTTTAAGCCCTCTGGCTCCACAGAAAGTACACACCCACCTTCTCATGAGGTGTTGCCAAAGGGAGGAATATCCCTCTCAATGGTGGCAAACATTACCTTTTAATTTTATATATCCGGTGCCAAGCCTCTGCCTACGGCCAGAAGTTCTGTTGCTCAGCCATCCCACTCCATTTCAAAGTTTCTCTCCTTCCTTTCAAGTGTAAACGCACACCCGCCCACGCGCGAACACGGAGACAGGCGCAGAACACGGGAGCACAAACCCAGCGCGCAACACCAAAGAGCGTTGAGTGTTGCTGGCAAAAGTGAACGGGACAATTTTTGTGTGTTTTTCCAGTTTACCTCCTATCTGAATGCAGAGTGGAGGGCTGGTTGGCAGACATTCAATACCTGCTGTTCCCGCTCATTCAAACATCATTCATTCTTTCTTTATTTAATTTTTTGTCATGTACTGTGTGGTGGCATGCATTCATAAACAACATGAATATACACACATCAAGCAGCCAAATGACCCCCTCTAAAGCATGAGCTTTAATTAATAATTGAATTACTTTAATTTTGGATATGCTGAGCACAATGCTCATAGTGGTTTTGTGTTCATTATAAATGGCAGAGATAGAGATAAGAAAAAAGAAACTGAAGATATTTCACATTTCATATTTTTGACATGAACACACATAACAGAGAGAAGATTACTTGACTATTCATATTTACGTTAATAAAAAGGACAATTGACGATGGTTTGCCAAAAACTATTTTCATAAATGGGGAGAAACTATCCAAAGTAGAACCTAGCCAAAATATCTACTTGTTTGCTTTTTTTGTATTTAGAAAATGGCAGGTCAAATATAGAAATACTGTATATTCAATAAACCAGTGGTTCCATCTATGGATAACTAAAATTAGTATTTAAGTGAGTAAGTTGTTGGAGAGACACTGTTACATGGAGAAAAAAAAACATTCTAAGTGATCCATCAATACTCCAGAGGACTCAAGTCTTATTTCAGCTACCAAATTTAACACATCACCCTTGGGCTATTGCAATACAAATACAGTGTCTAATTCACTGCCTGAGCACACAAAGTTTAACTAACTAACTACAATAAATTGCAATTTATCTTAGGAATAGTACGGTAAAAGAGTGTGGCATTGGGCAGATGACTGTATGAATTAAACCGTAACGTGGAGATATTTTTAAATCTGCTTGAGATCTAAATCTTCTGTCAGGGCCGTTTAGCTCTCACAGGGTAGGCCTTTGAAACGGCACAAGGCCTGGGGAACATTCAGTCGTAAATATTGGCTGCCGTTATCTCGATGGCTGGGAAGTGTGACGACCTTACATCAGGTATGATTTGGAAAGATAATTCCGGATGCAATGCAGTAGCAGAGGCAGACCCATCTGGTCACAGAGATAACATTAAAGGCTTTGCAGGAAGATCGGGTCTCTAATCACATAAACATGCAAAATATTTTTTTTGAAGTGTTGGGCCAATCCAACTGACATCAAACACTTCTCTTACTCAGGATAACATCTCTACTTTCTTCAGACCTTTAATAAATATGCTTTATCCCAATACGAGCTGCACTCTGAGGGAAACCACATTACATTGAACATTTATGGGGCCATTTAAAATCTGATGTATGGAGCTTTGAATCGAACCCCACTTTCACCTCTTGTTTTTAATTTCATTAATTAGTCGCACGTTAAAATTGACATTTAAGCAGCATGGGGACCAACTGTCTTGCTGCGAAGGCACAGATGTCGTCTCTATTCATTCTGGCTGGTCCTTTTATGCATTTGTTCAGCTCCGGTTAACTGCTGCCTATACTGTAGGTCTACTTTGATAATTAGTGATGCTATTCACAAACAATGTCAACATCAGGCATCAAAATGTCCCTGTGGAGAGCGGCTGCAGGGTTTGGTTTCCAAATTAAAACCAACAACATGTTTATACCGGACAATAAGTGTGGGGTGAATTTACCTGTACAATCAACTGTTTTAATTAATCAACCCAGTACAGAGTAAGAATGAAAACATCCCCCCCCCCCCCCAACCCCCCTCATAATACATAATAAATGTATTATAAATGTATTCTGAGAAGAAAAAAAAAATCAAGAAATAATTAATTATTGGCACCCCTGCATTTATATATAAAATAAAGTTATATATTTTTTATATTTGGTCGCATATCTTTTGCATGCCATGACTTCCTGATGTCTGTGACCCAACAACATCAAAAGACTCTTGATATCTTATTTTCTGGTACTCTGACAAGCGATACTATAATGTCTACATTTGAATCGATCTCTATACAAATTGGAGGGTGGGACTAGATTTAGCTGTAAATTATGCTGGAACAGTATGGAATACATAGTTGGTAAAATGACTGTAAGTCATCAAGGGTCTGAGGTATCAAACAAGCCTCAAACCATCACTCTGCTGCCAGATATGCAGAACATATTTTGAGCAAAATAACTTCTGGAATATTGATCTGTCCAGTTAGGAAGCGTAAACGATTGTGAATCAATTTCACCTGCTTTGGTGCAAATGAAAGTGACAACAGATGGACAGGAGAGGCAACAGCAAGACAACCCCCAAAAAGTAAATGGTTTTACAGGTGGTGGCCACAGACCATTTCTCTCTCCTTATCCTTCCTGACTGGTTTTTCTCTAGTTTTGCATTTTGCTAGTGCCCTTGTCACTGCTGGTAGCATGAGGCGGTACCTGCAGCCCATTCAGGTTGCACAGGTAGTCCAGCTCCTCCAGGATGGCACATCCATACGTGCCGTAGCAAGAAGGTTTGCTGTGTCTCCCAGCACAGTCTCAAGAGCATGGAGTAGATACCGGGAGACGGGCCATTACACGAGGAGAGCTGGACAGGGCCGTAGAAGGGCAACAATCCAGCCGAGGACCGGTATCTGCTCCTTTGTGCGAGAAGGAACAGGAGGAGCACTGCCAGAGCCCTACAAAATGACCTCCAGCGGGCTACTCGTGTGCATGTTTCTGACCTAACTGTCAAAAACAGACTCCATGAGGGTGGCATGAGGGCCCGACGTCCTGTAGTGGGACCTGTGCTCACAGCCCAGCACCGTGCAGCTCGATTGGCATTTGCCAGAGAACACCAGAATTGGCAGGTTCGCCATTGGCGCCCCGTTCTCTTCAAAGATTAGATCAGGTTCACACTGAGCACATGTGACAGACGTGAAAGAGTCTGGAGACGCCGTGGCGAATGTTGTGCTGCCTGCATCCAGCATGACCGGTTTGGTTTAATTGACTTGGTGTTATACTGTGATGATTAAGTGTTCCATTTTTTGAGCAGTGTATATATTTAATGGCCTAATTTCAGTGGGTTTTTATGGAAATCCACAGTACTATTCAAAATCAATAGAAGATGAAACATATGCCCAATTTATATGATTTTGTATCTTTTAATCTATCCACTCAACTTTTTTATTATTATGTATTAGCTCTATTCAGAAGGTTCTCTAGAGTGAATTATTTATTTTTAAGTCCACTTGCTAGGATACTGGTGAGCATGCATACTGTATATGCTATTTGTAAAAGACACACACGCACATTGTTCATTACTTTAGAAGTTAATCTGCATGTAAGTATCGTAAGCCTCGAGAGATGATTCTGTAAATGAAAGATGAAGTAAATATTTGAACCTGATGAAACAACAAAGGCTTCATCATTTAAGTGGTACTTACACAGAATTTTAAAATATACTTGAGTAAACAAAACCATTTTTCTGCATACATTTATGATAAATGTACAACCTAAAGACGATGCATGCATGCACAGATGCCAATAATCTGTACTACCCCCCCCCTCCCCTCTTCCCGCAATTAATACTGGTGGCTATAGCTGTGTGGGAAGGTTACCTGTAAGGCTGTAACTTTATATAATCCTGATAAGAAGAATCATGTTCAACATTCAAACCGTGGGGATGTCTTGTGCCTGTGCTCAACTGTAGTGTTTGTTCCATTGCACAGGCATTGACATTTTACTGATTTACATTATTCAACTTGGAGTCTTTTCCTCAGCGTACACTGCACATGAATGATGTCGTGTGGATTATAAAATGAAACCAGGCTTTAATTTGCATTCACAACATCAAGATTGTAGCATTTCTAACAAAACGCCAGTATGCCACAGCCGTAAATGATCAAAATAAAAAATATTGTTGAGTTGGCATAGGCCATACTTGTGAACAAAGCAAAAACATTTAAAAAGAGTGTAGCACACTCTTTCCTTCATGCGAGGATACAATGACAGAATTAGCCTCTGTTAAGAACCACCTTTACTTAAACTTGAATATGGCCAAGCAAAATTCTAATAATAATAATAATTTTATTTGAAAAACGTGAACTCCCATCTGAAAGACAATTTTCCAGTAATTATTAATAATTATAAAAACCATCATGACAATCTGCACCATAATCTGGTATCATTTAAGTGATAAGATTTCCAAATATGAACTGAATATCCAATTCACACAATGGACTAGGTCATTATGAATGTGAATAAACAGATTCTATTCTTTGGTAATTGGTTCCTGGAAATCAATATTTTACTGTGAAGCATTCCTTAATGTGAAGAGGAACGCCTTTAAATGTGACGGAATTGCTTTTGCCAAAGTTACCATTAAAATGTTTAGCGTGCATCTCTACAATCGACTGCTGTGCACATTAATAATCAATTAGGAAGGCTCTAAACTATGTTCATTGAACATTGTCAGAAATTTGCCACCGGGTATTTTTCTACATCTAGTATTTGCAAAAAAGTTTATTAATAATATTTTCAAATCCATGCTTTTCAGCTTTGTGGAGTCATATACAAGCGAATGGTGTAGAATGCTAGTTCATCATTATTCCAACACATCAAGGCTTTTGGAAGGGTTTAGATGGATTTACATGGCAATTAAATAAAATAAATTCAAAACGTGTCTCTTTTTGAAGGAATCTCTCTACTATTTGGAGCACTGGCAATTAGGATACCCAGCGAATGGCGAATGAACAGTGCTACTGACATAAATAATGTTCTTCGATGTGAAATGATTTGCTAATGATCACTTTGAGAATAAGAACTCCGTAACCCCTTATGTAAGATAGATATTTTTAGTTAAGCTTAATAATGGCATCCACTTGCAGGTACTGAAGGCCGGTTTGTTCTTCATGCGTCATAAATATCAACACAGGAAGATGAATAACGCTGAAGAGTGTTCACAGTGACCAGCCTTAATTAACTGTATGCGTCTGTCACTTTTTATTAAATTTTTCCCTTAGAACTTTTCAAACACTGTAGACACAGACTTCATATCATATATTTTTGTAAACAAATCAGTTCGCTCTCCAACCAGAATGATACATTTCCTGGCTTGTAACGGGGGAAGTAGAACTCCTTGCTATTATTTTTATTTGGGGACACTTCAACAACAAAAAACGGAACTCATGAATATCTGATGTGCTTGTCACAGTCTGTTTGTTCCCAAGACAGATTTACTCTTCTGTACTGTTGTCATATTTCTAGCAATATCAACTTTACTTCTATCTTTCCAGATTGTAAAGGAAATAATAATAATAATGATAATAATAATGCCTTGCATTTATATAGCGCCTTTCTGACCAACCGGTGACTCAAAGCGCTTTACCATGATGGGGGGGGGGGGGGGGCTCTACCACCACCAATGTGTAGCACCCACCTGGGTGATGTAACGGCAGCCATTTTGCGCCAGAATGCTTTCCGCACATCAGCTGGGGTGGAGAGGGAGTATAAATAATGATAAACCTGGACAGTGGTTTTGCAAAAATGCTTTAAAAGTTTTTTTTTTGTTTTTTTGTTCACATCATTGTTTGTTATTGCCAGGACATCCATGTATGTTCATTTTATGTAGAAGTTTAAGTTAGCAGGCTCAACTTTGCGCTTTTTCTACAATATGGGTTTGACAAGTGCATGCTAGACATAACTAGCTTGTTTATCACTTCAGAAAGTTAAGATTAATGTGAAGCATTAGCTTAGCTCTTGTTACCCCATTGTGTTCATAGTTTAGAACATCAAGTGTAGCACTGTCGCCTTGTAAGAAAGAGGTTCTGGGTTTTAGTCCCAGTCCGTGAGGTTCTGGGTTTTAGTCCCAGTCCATGAGGTTCTGGGTTTTAGTCCCAGTCCGTGTCTTTTTTGTGCGGAGTCTGCATGTTCTCCCCGTGTTTGCGTGGGTCTTCTCCAGCTCCTACGGTTTTCTCCCACACCCAAGACATGTCAAAAATATAATCGAAATCAAATCAATTTCTATTTGTATCGTGCTTTTTACAGTGAACTGTCACAAAGACGCTGTACAGAGAAACAAAAAACAGAAGGACCCCGAATCAGAAGGGCTATAGGGATGGCTGACACTGCTGGCTTGTAATAGTCCGCTCAGCAGCGAGTCCAATTTGCTAACCGGTTTGCCGAGTGCTTAACGGAGGAAAAAGTAGAAAATTCCCCATCTTTCCTGTAAAGGAAACAACAATTTTCACCAAAGGAGCAAATCCGACAGAGGACAGAGGACACTGTACAGAGAATAAAAGGAAAATTGGGCAAGAACCAGGCATGAACCCCCAAACAGCAAATGAGGTATAAAAAAAAATTACTCACCGATGGGAAGAAAAAAACACTCAATGGACATGCATGCCAGGTTTTTCAAACATGTACTTTTTTGACTAGCCTGGGTCTTAACTCTGTCTGAGATTGTCAAACTTACTCTTAGCATAGGTTTACTTGCAGTAGAAAAACCTCTAGCATTGCTGACCTACAGCCAAGATAGGTCATTAGAAGTACAACTCTGGCGAGAATCTAATGAGCAATGATCTTGTCTATTCAATGATGAGCTTTACTCTTGAATAATGGTCAAGCAATGGCAGTAATGGTGATAGACGTTGGACTTCTGACCAATTAGCTTTAAACTAAGCTGGCTTCTAAGGCATCCTTGTTCTGTATCTAGATGCCTCTGAATTAATGTGGTCAATTGTTAATATGAGTTTTTTTTTTTTTGGGCTTTCATCACATTTGTATGAGCTGTTAATCTCTTACCAGACAAGCATCTTTTCTGGGCTGCATTCATTAACTATTCTCAGTCAATATACCTGGTGTGCACAGTTAAAACTCCCAATTTGAATAAAGATTATACTTTTAATTCTCTGTCATATTGACAGTTTAGCAGTGGGTAATGCTTTCATGCAATTTTAATGCAAGATATTTATAAGAACCATTTATATTATTGAGCACAAAATGCTGAAATACGAAATACATAGAACTCACTGTATCATTGCTACTCAGACCACCTGAATAAACAAGAAAATAGTATACACAAATTCCATGTTTCTATATTTTAATGTTTAAGTATTAAGGTTTGTATTATTACCCTAGGAAATCGTAACAATACCAAGCCAGCTAAACACTTTCATCAAAACATCAATAAAGTAGCAATTTAGCTGTTATGGGTCAAGGGTTAAATTATATCAGGCACTAAATAGTATTATTGATTTCTTCGCCAGCCACATTATTGTACTTGCACTAAATAAATGAGAAGGCTCAGGCAAGCACCTGTAATGCTCCATACTGAATGAGCTTAAACCACGCTTCCCCATAGATATGTATGCAGGTGTAATGCTACATACTGAATGAGCTTAAACCATGCTTCCCCATAGATATGTATGCAGGTGTAATGCTACATACTGAATGAGCTTAAACCATGCTTCCCCATAGATATGTGTACAGGTGTAATGCTACATACTGAATGAGCTTAAACCATGCTTCCCCATAGATATGTATGCAGGTGTAATGTTACATACTGAATGAGCTTAAACCATGCTTCCCCATAGATATGTATGCAGGTGTAATGCTACATACTGAATGAGCTTAAACCATGCTTCCCCATAGATATGTATGCATGTGTAATGCTACATACTGAATGAGCTTAAACCATGCTTCCCCATAGATATGTATGCAGGTGTAATGCTACATACTGAATGAGCTTAAACCATGCTTCCCCATAGATATGTATGCAGGTGTAATGCTACATACTGAATGAGCTTAAACCATGCTTCCCCATAGATATGTATGCAGGTGTAATGCTACATACTGAATGAGCTTAAACCATGCTTCCCCATAGATATGTATGCAGGTGTAATGCTACATACTGAATGAGCTTAAACCATGCTTCCCCATAGATATGTATGCAGGTGTAATGCTACATACTGAATGAGCTTAAACCATGCTTCCCCATAGATATGTATACAGGTGTAATGCTACATACTGAATGAGCTTAAACCATGCTTCCCCATAGATATGTATGCAGGTGTAATGCTACATACTGAATGAGCTTAAACCATGCTTCCCCATAGATATGTATGCAGGTGTAATGCTACATACTGAATGAGCTTAAACCATGCTTCCCCATAGATATGTATGCAGGTGTAATGCTACATACTGAATGAGCTTAAACCATGCTTCCCCATAGATATGTATGCAGGTGTAATGTTACATACTGAATGAGCTTAAACCATGCTTCCCCATAGATATGTATGCAGGTGTAATGCTACATACTGAATGAGCTTAAACCATGCTTCCCCATAGATATGTATGCAGGTGTAATGCTACATACTGAATGAGCTTAAACCATGCTTCCCCATAGATATGTATGCAGGTGTAATGCTACATACTGAATGAGCTTAAACCATGCTTCCCCATAGATATGTATGCAGGTGTAATGCTACATACTGAATGAGCTTAAACCATGCTTCCCCATAGATATGTATACAGGTGTAATGCTACATACTGAATGAGCTTAAACCATGCTTCCCCATAGATATGTATGCAGGTGTAATGTTACATACTGAATGAGCTTAAACCATGCTTCCCCATAGATATGTATACAGGTGTAATGCTACATACTGAATGAGCTTAAACCATGCTTCCCCATAGATATGTATGCAGGTGTAATGCTACATACTGAATGAGCTTAAACCATGCTTCCCCATAGATATGTATACAGGTGTAATGCTACATACTGAATGAGCTTAAACCATGCTTCCCCATAGATATGTATGCAGGTGTAATGTTACATACTGAATGAGCTTAAACCATGCTTCCCCATAGATATGTATGCTGGTGTAATGTTACATACTGAATGAGCTTAAACCATGCTTCCCCATAGATATGTATGCAGGTGTAATGTTACATACTGAATGAGCTTAAACCATGCTTCCCCATAGATATGTATGCAGGTGTAATGCTACATACTGAATGAGCTTAAACCATGCTTCCCCATAGATATGTATGCAGGTGTAATGCTACATACTGAATGAGCTTAAACCATGCTTCCCCATAGATATGTATGCAGGTGTAATGCTACATACTGAATGAGCTTAAACCATGCTTCCCCATAGATATGTATGCAGGTGTAATGTTACATACTGAATGAGCTTAAACCATGCTTCCCCATAGATATGTATGCAGGTGTAATGCTACATACTGAATGAGCTTAAACCATGCTTCCCCATAGATATGTATGCAGGTGTAATGCTACATACTGAATGAGCTTAAACCATGCTTCCCCATAGATATGTATGCAGGTGTAATGCTACATACTGAATGAGCTTAAACCATGCTTCCCCATAGATATGTATGCAGGTGTAATGCTACATACTGAATGAGCTTAAACCATGCTTCCCCATAGATATGTATGCAGGTGTAATGCTACATACTGAATGAGCTTAAACCATGCTTCCCCATAGATATGTATGCAGGTGTAATGTTACATACTGAATGAGCTTAAACCATGCTTCCCCATAGATATGTATACAGGTGTAATGCTACATACTGAATGAGCTTAAACCATGCTTCCCCATAGATATGTATGCAGGTGTAATGCTACATACTGAATGAGCTTAAACCATGCTTCCCCATAGATATGTATGCAGGTGTAATGCTACATACTGAATGAGCTTAAACCATGCTTCCCCATAGATATGTATGCAGGTGTAATGCTACATACTGAATGAGCTTAAACCATGCTTCCCCATAGATATGTATGCAGGTGTAATGTTACATACTGAATGAGCTTAAACCATGCTTCCCCATAGATATGTATACAGGTGTAATGCTACATACTGAATGAGCTTAAACCATGCTTCCCCATAGATATGTATGCAGGTGTAATGTTACATACTGAATGAGCTTAAACCATGCTTCCCCATAGATATGTATGCAGGTGTAATGTTACATACTGAATGAGCTTAAACCATGCTTCCCCATAGATATGTATGCAGGTGTAATGTTACATACTGAATGAGCTTAAACCATGCTTCCCCATAGATATGTATGCAGGTGTAATGCTACATACTGAATGAGCTTAAACCATGCTTCCCCATAGATATGTATGCAGGTGTAATGCTACATACTGAATGAGCTTAAACCATGCTTCCCCATAGATATGTATGCAGGTGTAATGTTACATACTGAATGAGCTTAAACCATGCTTCCCCATAGATATGTATGCAGGTGTAATGTTACATACTGAATGAGCTTAAACCATGCTTCCCCATAGATATGTATGCAGGTGTAATGTTACATACTGAATGAGCTTAAACCATGCTTCCCCATAGATATGTATGCAGGTGTAATGTTACATACTGAATGAGCTTAAACCATGCTTCCCCATAGATATGTATGCAGGTGTAATGTTACATACTGAATGAGCTTAAACCATGCTTCCCCATAGATATGTATGCAGGTGTAATGCTACATACTGAATGAGCTTAAACCATGCTTCCCCATAGATATGTATGCAGGTGTAATGCTACATACTGAATGAGCTTAAACCATGCTTCCCCATAGATATGTATGCAGGTGTAATGCTACATACTGAATGAGCTTAAACCATGCTTCCCCATAGATATGTATGCAGGTGTAATGCTACATACTGAATGAACTTAAACCATGCTTCCCCATAGATATGTATGCAGGTGTAATGTTACATACTGAATGAGCTTACGCCATGCTTCCTCATAGATATACTAACCACATAGACCAGTCGTCACGGCTCAGTCTTGCGACATATGAACTGGTGAGAACTAAAAGTTATTTGTATGCTTTCGAAAATCCAATATTGGTTTCTTGTAATACTGGTGCTGAGGTTGCATATCAACTGATAGGTAGCAGGTATGCAGGTGTTGGTTGTGATCACTGCTTTATATGCGTGTGTGTGTGTGTGTGTGTATGTATATGTATATATATGTGTGTGTGCGTGCGTGTGCGTGTGTGTTGGGGAATGCCAGTGTGCAGACGACCTCACTCTATTCCATGGTTCTTCTATTCCAAGTTCCAGGACTATGAACCATCCGTTTTTTCTTAAGTCATCTCCGCAAATGTGGTTTATACAGCAATTGCTTATACACAGAGTTCAGAGGTTCATTTTCATAGAAACCTGACATCCGCCTTTGGATAAATGGTGCTGACTATGGGAGGATGCTAGAAAAAGACAAATAGAGCTTTAAAAAAAGATAGAAGATCCAGATATCATCTGAAGTACCACAGAAAGTAAAAAGGCACCACACTACTCTCTGGAACTTTTAGTGAAGAAAGAGAGGGAAAACCATAGGCCGGTGAGATATTGACTCGTCTCTCGTCTGAGCAGCTATATGACAATGCATCACTATTCTTAAGTGCTGAAAAATGGGCACATCTCATTTTTGAATTAATGAAGAAAAAACTGTCGGCGGGTGGATAGGGGTGCAGCCGGTGACAAAATGCAAAATAAAACCCCATCATAATGAAATTTGCTGCAGTGTGCTGTTGTTTCGATCTTAATGTTCCTTTTTCAGACTTGATGAGATTATTTTTTTTAAATGTGTCAGCAGGACTGCCTGTGTTGGTACGGCAATTTTATTTATCCACGGATTACTTTGTCTTTGTTCTGCCTCCGAGGAGACCGGCAATAAGCCCGCAAGGAATACCCTCCTCTTCCTTCTCCTTCTCCTCCTCTTATAGCAGAGTTGCAGGAGAGAAAGAGACAAGTTAGCAAGGTCAGGCACCATCAGTGAGAACAATATTTACTTAGCAAAGCACATGCTTAGGTTTACTGCACGCTCTGCCATTCTTTCATTGTGCTTACCTTGCTTCCTACATGCATTCTGTAAAGGACACTAGTGCTCGAATTGAACAAAAAAGGAAAAACACTAATTTAAGAGACACATTAGGGTGCTAGGCCATCTCCTTTGCCCTGCAATAGAGACTGTATCCAAACAGTAAAATAGAATATCACGGTTTAGAATTCCGTAGGAAGGTGACTATTCGTGCTCTACGGATGGGGGCATTGTCATCGTCAAAGATACCTTTCTGCAGGAAAGAAGTACTGGGAAAGTGATAAACACTATGGGCCTGATTTACTAAGACCTTTCTTGGAGTGCAAAGGTTTTTAGCACAAGCAAATCTACACTGCCTGGCTAAAAAAAAAACTCTAATATTTAGTTGGACCGCCTTTAGCTTTGATTACGGCACACATTCATCGTGGCATTGTTTTAACAACCTTATGCAACGTCACAACATTTATTTCCATCCAGAGTTGCATACATTTTTGGCCGAGATCTTGTATTGATGATGGGAGAGTCGAACCACTCAGTAAAATCTTCTCCAGCACATCTCAAAGACTTTCAATGGGGTTAAGGTCAAGACTCTAGCGGCCAATTCATGTGTGAAAATGATTCCTCATGCTCCCTGAACCACTCTTTCACAATTTGAGCCCGATAAATCTTGGCATTGTCGTCCTGAAATATGCCCATTGATGGGATAACCTGGTCATTCAGTACATTCAGGTACTCAGCTGACTTTATTTTATTGCTGCATAATGTTGCTGAGCCTAGACCTGACCAATTGAAGCAACCCAAGATCATAACACTGCCTCCAGAGGCTTGTACAGTGGGCACCATGCATGACGGGTGCAACGGCGACTTTTTTTTTGGCCAGGCAGTGTAATAATACAACCAATGATTGGTGCTAAACAAATACCATAACCAATCATTGGTCTTGTTATTGGTTTTGTTTGCCAAAATGTACCATTAAGTAATAATTGATATTAACTTTGTCTTCTAAGGGTACAAGTGCGCCAGATCGATACCAGGAATATACAACCCACGCCATTACAAAATGACCAGAACTCTTCACTGTTGGAACGGTGTTGTGATTTGAGTTTTGTCCACCACCTCTATGTGAGGGCCCTGTCACACTATTGCGTATCGTACTAGCGTATGCCAGCGTTTGAAAAATATCACTCATACGCTGATATACGCTGACATACGCTAGGGGTACGTTAGGCATAGGTTGTATACGTTTCATGCACGGTCGCATTCGGTGGCATACGCTGGCATACGGCGAGGCACAAAAAGTTTTTTAAGCATGCTTAAAAATTTTGTGCGTGTTCGGACGTATGGTTTATACGCTAAGCATATGCTAGGCATACGCTGAATACGCTAGAATTACGCTAGAGGTACGCTAGAGGTACGTTACTCATAGGTCGAGTAGGCTGGTCATACGCTGACATACGCTGACATGAAGGTGTACCGTACAGCTAGCGTATTGATAGCGCATTGATAGCGCATGAGTAACGTACTTCTAACATATGTCTGACGTATCTGCAACGTATATAGACATCTTGGCGTATGCCTGACGATTGAAAGAAGCAGAGGAACCTCCTGAAGCACTGGGCCAACTCAGGTGCAGGTGCAGTTCCATGGCAAGACAGGATGATTTAGAACAATTGTATAATTTAAAGTCAAGTGTAAAGTGCAGTTTATTATTCTAGGGGTCAGGGGTACTTATAAATTACATATCATTTGATGTATTATAACAGTATGAAAAACACCAGAAGTAAGTTTAAAAAACGTTTATTCATATGATCAACTGATCATTAATAATGGCACATGGTAATAATGGTAATAATGG